>JBBPLY010000298.1:0-23035 GCA_038090035.1 Xerocomus nothofagi | reverse complement strand
GAACGCACCTGGTGCAGGTCGAGAAGTGGGATATCATCCGTTTCCTCACTTCCGGTGAAAAGTTCGCGGAGCAGGCCGAACGAGTTCTGTCGTAGATGATGAGACCGACTATTGGTGCCCGACGGAGCGCATCTCTATATGAAGCAGTATCAATAACTAGCCAGAATCGAAGAGGTCATAAAACAAACTTGGCCCGGCCCGTGGTGGACGGGAAACGAATCGTGTCTAACCAATGTTTCTTCCTCCGCTGGAATCGAAGTCGAAGACGGGTTTTCAGCGTTCGTCGTCATTGACTTCGTTCTGAGCCATAGATAAGGATTGAGCATGTTCGTCCATCGACTGCCGGTGGTCTGTCGGTTTCGTTCCGAGTAGTTGGACGCCTGCATTTCTCTTTTGGCCTCCTCCGCCACGCTAAAGTTCTCGTTGATGACTGCAATGAACATCTGCATCACAATGACTGGTCGACAAGCAGCGTCAATCAATCAATCACGGAACTTGAACGAACTTAAACGAATACACCCACAATTCGCAAAGAGGAGCCAACAGGACAGAAACGTGCACACAATAACTGCTTGGCCAAGGGGCAGTTCCGCATCCGTCGCGCCATACAACACCGTGGTCCAGTTCTCTGAAGAAAATATCTGGTACACGGCTAGGAAAGAGTTGAACAGTTGACCAAAGTTCATCGTCACTGTCCCAGCCATGTCTCCTTGGATGAGTTGAATGCCAATAAGCGCAGCAAGAAAGTTGATGAGCATCAGGAACAAGGTCATGTTCGCAAGACCGTACATGTTCCCAAAGACAGTTAACTAGTATAGCACAGGTCAATACATCAGAAGAAACGAATGGGACACGAGGCATACTATCAAGTGCTTCATCCGTGGCACTACCAGTATCACGCGATAGAATCTTGCCAATTGAAAGATCGTTAACCATCGATAGATACTCGAGTTGTGGATGGTAGGAATCTGTATGACGCCGCATCCAATAGCGAGGATCAAGTCCAGGCAATTGTTACCGTGCTGAAAAAAGTTCCTCCACGCTGGTAGTTCCGTAGCGAAACGAACGACGATCTCGATATCGAAAGCAAAGGTGATTATACGCTCGGTTATGTCGATGATTTCTTGATGCGTCGCACTCATATCAGCGGTCCTAGTAGCTTGTACCACGAGGGAAGCAAGGGCTAGAAACACCCAGAACCATCGAGTGTACGACCACCAAACCTTGAGACGGCTTTGACCAATGTGGCGTCCAGTCACGGCGACCCAGCCCTCTTCAGGTTCTTCCACAACACGGCCAAGTCTACAAGCCAGATCGGATTGAGTCGTAACGATGCATGAAATTGGGGACGTACGGCGCAGCTCCAAAAGCGCTTCTTTTAGTACCAGAACGTATCGCAGAGAACGTATTAGTGATTACAGCGACCAATAAGTTAAACAGCCAAAAATTCAACACTAGAACACCAGAAACGAAGAAAATGGAAGAAACAAAGTATTCAGATGCAATGATCTGATACATGACCTGCGACCACTGGTATGATTGCACAGGTGTCCAAGGTCAAAACAAATTGTCAATGATGGATGAATGGGACGCTCACGGTATTCACGGAAGCGAGGACGACTACCTGGAGGGCGGCATAGTACACTGTGTCGAAACTCTCCACACCATTGAAAGGGTTCTGTCCTTCCTACATGGCAGTAAGTATGGCGAACACAGGACGACGATGAATCAAGGTACCTGACAGACTTGTCCCAGTGGACAAATAAACCCCTTAGTGACGCTCGCAGGTGTTCCATCCAGCTGTAGGTAAGGGGAAGGAGCCAAAGTTGTTGCATCGATATGACCTCCACAGAGTTGTGGTAGTTGTATGGAATTCCCCCCAAGCACAGGTAAAAGATAGCAGCTTCGACGCATGGACCCTTTGAACGACTGTACACCAATAATACTAGACCATCATAGGTGGGCGATCGGTCACATCACGACGAAACACTCACGAGAACAACACCAGAGCAAAAATAAGAAAGTACACCACATTTGCCAACAAAGAGCGGGCAACCTTGAGGGAATGCATGATCGTCTGCATGGGCGGCATGAGAAATGTACATAACGAAATCAAAATGGTATGTCACTCACAGCAGTACCGTTCGTGATGCTCAGCAATCTTGCTGTCCTCAGGACACTCAACGCCCTGAATATTCCGATATGGTGGGCTCCCCGCTCGAGGCCCACGGTCGCCAACACGAACGATACCCAAAATCCAATCACTGCAACGAAATCGACCCTACCCCAACTTTGTCGTAAATACGGAATATTTCGCACTATCTTGCTCCGTGCCATTTCTATATCAAGTCTGAATGGGAGGGAAACCAGAGCATCAGGATCAGATTTCGGCACGTCGGATTTCATGGCACGAGATAGAAACGTGGTCGGAGATCCAGGGTCTTCCGAATAACTTTCACCGTGCTGTGATATGAAAGACGACAGGGGCACACGAGTAGGAACTCGCGCAAACGAGGATGTGCGTGCACGTGAGGATAGTGAGAATGGCTTTGTCAAGTTGTTGTACAATCTCTTCATTGTCAGTCCCCGCGCTAATGAACCGGATCGGATTACGGGAGCGTTGGCGTTGTTGTTTGGAGTTGAATTCGTGGTCATGGTGCGGGCGAGTTTGGAGAACGAGAGAGAAAATAGAGCCGAGGTGGGTACCTCTGGGTCGAGAAGTAACCCAGAGACACATATTCGAGCCAAAGCTTCTACACTAGTACTGATCAGCTTGGACGCCGAGTAACGGACACAACACATACGTGAACAGTATGAAGAGGACGAAGAGGACGAAGTCTTCCCAGGTGTGGAAGTAACCGATCACGGTAATCGGAAGCTGAGTGGAAGGCAACAACAGGGTTCGCGAAGCTTGTACTACCAACGCAACCGCATTGACGATGATTGAAGCGAGTATCGTCGGCTCGGTGTATCTAGATATCAACTTAGTGAGCGGAGGCCGGACAAAAAGCATGCGTACGGATGGATTAGTATGTTGTACAGCCGCAAACGAAGAGGATTTGTTGGTCCTAAGAAGCCGAGGGCCCATCCTCGCAGAGGTACGGACGGTCGCGCTCGACAAGGCACCTCCTCTCCAACGTCGCGTTGCGCTTCTTCTATTCCACTGGCATTCGACGTCGAGTCAGAATCGGAGCCCTCCTGTAGTCGAATAGAAGGCCGATGTCCTCGAACGTTTGCAACGCGCATCGAAGCACGACGGAAAGCATCTTTCAGGGAGGTACCCGTGCGTTTCAGGGGCGAAGAAGAGTATCGTCGTCCAGGTCGCGAATTGATACCGGCAGAACGTTCTGAGTCGACAGACAAGTCCCTTGACCAGTGACCACGACCATCTACTTTCGGTAGGGTTTTCCTTGAGAGACGCGTCTTATCACCGTCGGGGATCGTGTCAGCATCCGAATCCAACATCAAAAGCACGGAGGTGGAGGATGCATCCGGGTGGGAGGTGGAAACCAAGGACGAATTATTCCGCGAATGACGATCGCTTGAAGGAAAACATGGACTTTCCTCGACTCGAAGCACTGCTATACTAGACCGTCCTGGCTCTGAAGTGGCTGGAATGTCCAGAGGCGCAAGGTCCTGCCTGCCTTCGGCATCGCTCCAGCTGAGGCGTCTGCGAGTGTACGCTCGTCCGTCGTTGTCAGATGGTCGTAACGTCGGTGAGGGAGGTACGACGATGCCCAGACCAGTTCCGGAGATATCTACAGCAGAGGAAGAGCTACTGTCGGATGAATGCTTGATATGATTATGCTGGCTGGCATGCGACATGGAAGAGTTGGCCTTCTGCTGTTGCTGCACGACGGTAACGCATTCGGTACCGTAGACGCTAGCCGTCAACCAATTACGCCATTCGTTACGAGGTCGACTTTCCCTCGCTAGCGATCAAGCTGTGAACTGGAAATCTCGAAATAAAGACTCCGAGGGGACCGTCGATCGGTGGTACTTGTCCTCACCGACCATCGTATTGAATCCGATTTCGACCAGGGTCATGGAAGAACACGACGATGGTGGCGATTTATCTCTTGGGACCTTGTTCACGGTGAGCAGGACGATCAAGTCAGAAGAATGCGCAGGATCAAACCGAGTTCTCTTAGGAACCACCCCGTCCTCCTACCCCGGACCCTACTCTGTCCACCTATTCACGTGGACCTGGCCGGGCCGATGTCACTATCAGACTCGTTGGCGCTCACCCTCTCTGGGGACACCATCTGTGAGATCCCTCCTGAGCTATCCCACCTACGACCGAAACTCGCTCCTTTGCTCCAGGTGGAACGCAGCAATCGGCTTTGCTTCATATCTAGACTCGCACGTCGAATTGATTAACAATAAATATGTCTTGGAACTCGGGGCAGGCGGTGGCTTGCCTGGCATCGTAGCTGTTCAGAATGGCGCGACAAAAGTAGGTGATCGACGTTCATTCTTGATTCACGACAACTGACTAGAGTGCAGGTGGTTCTGACAGATTATCCTGACGAAGCCCTGATCCAAAACCTTGCCTATAATGTTCGGCAGAATATACGCCAAGACCAGTGGAACACAGTGACCACACAGGTGACTTCTCAGCGATCGACCGTGACCAGAGTACCGCAATCATATCGCACTCTCAGGGCTACATCTGGGGCAGGTCTGTCGACCCCCTCATCGCTTCCCTGCCTGAAAATCGAGAATCATGGAGGAGATTCGACTTGATCATTCTTTCCGATCTCATCTTCAACCACTCGCAGGTAAGACATTCCATATTCTAGTTCTCGCTCTCTCGCTCATACCATCCAGCACAACGCATTGCTTAGTTCCTGCGAGCTCTGCCTCACGCACATATCTGACAAATGCGATGGCGTTGCGTCACCTCCCAAACCACCTCCGTGTGTCCTCGTATTCTATACACACCACAGACCACACCTCGCCCACCGCAACCTCGAGTTTTTCGCCATGGCTCGTTGCAGGGGATGGAACTGCGAAGAAATCTACACAAAGAGGTTTCCAGTAAGTCGAACGTCTCACGTCGGTCCACTCGCACTGATCATTCGTAGCCCATGTTCCCCGAAGACACAGGGGATGTGGAGGTTCGGTCTACCGTCCATGGCTTTAGAATGACGCGAACTTGAATTCGAATTTCCACGCATCATACGGGTACATCAATTCCTTACGACTCATGGTATATGACTGGGTTATGGAACTCGGGAAGTGCCGCCTGGCGGCGGCGCAAACCTTGCTCGACGCACGGAAAAGGGCCACAAGAGAATGGTTGATTCAATGACAACAGTAAACCCGTAATCATGATTAGCTATTATAGGTCCTAGCTGGTAAGAGGATTAAGTTGTTAGAAAGGAATCGAAGAAGGATCGTAATGTAGCATAAGAAGCAGTTCTCGTGGACATTGCGACTCCCCCTCAGGAGGCCTGGCGTTATTCCTGGGCCAACGGGACCAGGGCTGGTCGGTGATCGAGGATTGGCAGGCTGGAATGATGGGGGATGGTGTTGGTCGGGTTGCGTGTGCTGTGAGTGCGTGCAATGTGCCTAGTCATGCCCTGTCGGACGTTGCAACGTTGAGCTGTCGTGGTTTCCATTGCATCTTTTGCGGAACGATCTGCTTCCTCCTCATACGCTGCTCATGATGTACGATCTGGTTCTGTACCAGGGTGCAGTTTTGTACCCGAAGGGAATGAGGGATTGTTTTCGCTTGACGCCATTGAGAATGTGTTCGCGTTGCAGATCAGCTTTATGTTCCGCGCACCCGCACCAACTGAAGAATGTGCTGGCGAATTTTGTTTACTACGGTCGAGACTGGGTACCACAGTGAGCACGTGAGGCG
Source organism: Xerocomus nothofagi (assembly GCA_038090035.1). Lineage (NCBI taxonomy): Eukaryota > Fungi > Basidiomycota > Agaricomycetes > Boletales > Boletaceae > Xerocomus > Xerocomus nothofagi. The sequence continues at coordinate 17,166 of JBBPLY010000298.1, read as the reverse complement.
TTTTTGGAGGCGTCTCTGTTCGAGTTGGCGTTAGTCTCGCCGCGTGCGAGGGCTTCCGCGTAAACATTCCATTGTCCCGATTCCGAACACCAGACGATCACCGTTCCGTCACGCGAACCACTTGCGATTTTTGACGCGTCCGGTGATATGTTGATTACGGTGGTTTTCTGCTCGTGCGCCTCGATGGATTCGACCACTCTTTCGTGAGTTGTCGCGTCCCAGACCGCGACCTTTCGACCTCCAGTCCCGACGACTATGACCCATTTTCCATCTTCTGAGAAGACTGCCAGGATCAACACATCCTCGGAATGGACCGGTTTCCCCACTTCACTGGCATGGTCACTGCCCTCTTCTACCATCCACAGTCGAAACGTTCCATCCTTCCCGCCAATGACGATATGCTTTCCGTCGGGTAAGAATCGCACCGATGATATTGCGCCCTGCTGGGTATCAATGTGACGCGGTTCTGGAACTAGTGGGGTCAGAAATCGACCTTCCAATAAGCCGACGCCCGCGCCATAACGGGCCCTTACCATTATGTTCCGCTCCTTCGATTGTCGAAATACCCTCTGCAAGTGAGATTACGCTGTCAAGCCCGCCAACCCTCTGTCGTTCTATGCACGCCTCGGTGTGTCAGGCGCGTCTAGTGTTGAGTTTGGCAATGGTATATTACCGGTTGTTGGAGATCTTCTGGAGCTTCGCCATGGAATGTGAAACTTGGACCACATGGAGAGCAGAGTCGGAAAGAGACAGGTGATCCAGGCTCCTACACATCCGTCGCAGTTCGTGTGAGGGGCTGTATGTACTCCAGGTGCGTCACTAACAATTTGTTGAGAAAGTCACTAGCGGTCTAACAACGCCACATGTAAATGAACTACCGGCAAAATCCGGTAAGACAGGGGCTGCGAATTGTCGGGGTGGCAGAAACCTTGTCAAGCAGGGTGACTCATTCACCGTGATGAGCGTACGGTCGGCATGCGATGGACATGATCGTGGAACCGGTAACAAGAACAATGGCTATTCGTCGTCATACACATCAAACGCGATACTACAAACCAAACCGCTACTATACAACGCTCGAGATCACAAGACGAGTGCGTCTATCATACAAACTAGATCAAACCTTCAAATGAATAAAAAAAACAATATTCGTGGAATTCAAAAACACTTTTGTTGATCCCATGCTAGGGGGCGAGCTGGAATCCACCGGGTTCTGATCAACGGACACGTTGACCACTTTTAGATCCAGAGCCACTTACATGAAAGCCCAATTTCTCAGAAAGTCGGCGGCGGCGGCGGCGCTGACCCGCCCCCCTTGTTGTCGGCGGGTGCTTGCGCCTGCGTCGAGTAGCCATACCCTTGCTTCTGGTCAACAGGGGCTTGACTCTGTGGAGGGGCCTGGTCGGCAGGATATTGTCCCGCGGGCGGGGGCGGGGGCGGAGGTGGAGTTTGACCATACGGGGTGGACGGAGTAGGATACGTTTCCTTGGTGGGACGCCCTGCACCGACAGGGGAATACTCGCCCATACCGGTGTCTGGGCCCACATTTCCAGGCGGTCATTCACCGTTTAAGCGACAGCGCGGCAAGGCGGGGACTTACACGTCCAGTTTCTATAACCGTACCTCTCGTTTGCCTCTGCGCGCCTGAGGACGAGCCAGAGGGCGTGCTGCACGAATCAAGCGTCAGCTGTCCCGTTGATATCGAGGCGGAAGGCTCACGATGCATCCAGGCAAGTATCCTAGCCTGTTGATAAAATTGTCAGAAAGCCCAAGCGTGAGGTTACTTGAAAAGCATGCATCGTTAGCAGGATGTTAAGACAAAGATCAGCGCCGCATCCTGCAACGAATGCGGCGGCTGCGGGGGGGAAAACAAAAGCGAGCTAGTACAGGATGATGAGCATGTCCGTTACGAGCAGCGACGTCTTACAACTAAAAGGAGGAACGAATCGGCCGGGCCTGCCATGGGGAAGACGAGGAGAGAGAGAGAAAGGAGGATGATGTCATTCCACAACATAACCAGATTTAGGAGGTAGAGAAAAAGTATCTCACGATGTAAACTACTAAGGAGCAAGCATGAAAAAGAGTGAGGGGAGCTATTCACAAATAACCTCCTCTTATCCGCGCTAAATAGAAAAGAAGGGCTGCTCTGGATTTTGTGTCTGCTGCTGCTGGGAAAACGGATTGTTTGCACCGACCCCAGTCTTCTGCGTAGCAACACGGCCGGCCTGCGTTTGGCCGTACCGCAGAGTACCAACATTCCCAAAAGTATCCTGGCCATCGTCACGGTTTGCGAACAAGTTTGCGAGATGGGCATGATCTTGATCTGCACGCGTTGCCCCTCTACCTGCACCGCTTGAATATGAAGCACTATCCAGTCTTGATTGAGAACTCGACGACGTTGGCGCAGGTGAAGGCGTAGATCCATACGAGGGTGCGTTCGAGTTTGCATACGTTCCCTGGAGGTTGAACGACGGACCCAGGCCAGTTCCATTAGCTGGAGGAGGCGAAGCGTGTGACACGGGCGATGGTGAAAAGGCAGGTGCAAATGGATTGTTGGAACTGCATGCGACAAAGTCAGCCGCGAACGTGGACAAAGCAACGAACGCACCCGAATCCGGTAGGTTGAGCAAACAGTTGCTGCTGTGCTTGTGCGTGCGGAGCGAGTTGTTGGTGGTGCCACTCTCCTTGTTGTTGCTGTATTGCCTGTGCCTGTTGTGCTTGTGCGTGCAGAGCCAGTTGTTGACGGTGCCACTCTTCTTGCTGTTGCTGTAAGGTCTGCGCCTGCTGCTGAGCTTGTAGCTCCTGCTGCTGACGCAGCCATTCTTGCTGTTGTCTCAAATATTCTGCCTATCATCGAATGAGCACGTCGATCTAGAGAAATGACAAGGCACACGTACCTGCATTGCTTCCTGTTGCGCTTGTTGTTGGTAAGGATTGAAGGACGTAAATTGTGGTTGGATAGATTGTGTTTGGACGGTAAACTGAGGTTGAAGACCAGTCGCGTACGGTCTAGGGTCGGCAAATGGGAAAGGATTGTTCGAACCATTCGCAGGCGACGGTCTAGTGCGGCAAACGGGGAACTAAATACGATATCCATCCTCCGAGGGAAAAACACATACAGCTGCGCCTGATCATCGAACAACGAAGCAGCGTTCGAATCCTCGACAGCCTTGCTTCGTTTGGCCTCTTCTTCCTCGCTGAGTCGGATGGCACGTTGAATGTCGTTCTCCTCTGCTTGTCGAGCCTGCTCCTCAGCGAGGCTCTGCTTCGATGCTTCGATGGCACGCTTGAGCTCGTCGTCGTCTCGTTCCGGGGCTCGACCTCTCTTTGAAGGTGCTGTATAACTTCTCCTTCCTCCTTCCTCTTCCTCTTCCTCCATACTCGAGTTTCCTCTGATCATGCGATCACGCATAGATGCTCGGTTTTTCCGCTCTTCTCGTAGGCGACCAGCATCACCAAGAAGATTGGAGATGTCCTTTGCCTTTTGCCGCACGTTGGCCCCACAATCTTTGCCATCCTCATCCACATACTGGAACTCCTTGAGCGTCTTGATGATGTACAAGTTGTCTTTGAAGTAGAGCACGACGTTCTCCGACCCAGCGTGTAAAAGATAATCGAGAACAGTGAGAGACTGAACAACGTCTCAGTCCACAGCCAACGCTGGATCGCCAAAGCCGAGGGGGTAGTGGGGGTAAGACACTCGCCTTGAACACATGTCTCCAGTTCTTCCCCTTGTCGTTCAATCGCTTATCGAGCATCTCCATGATTTCGACAAAGTCGTTCCTGTGTGAAAAAAAAAAAAAGAGGTTTCAACGACAGTACAACGCTTCGGAGCGTCGTGTGTCGTAAGGAATGAACGACACGCACTGGTTATAGCTCAATTGCGCAATCTCGTTCATCTGTGTACCCGAAGGTCCCCATGGATCGTTCGACGTGGCATCTCGAACTTTCGCCTGCGTGTCCGAATAACCCTTGGTGTAGTTCTTGGCGACTCGCAAAGCGCCCTTTCCAAAGTGCTGCAACGACATCGCGACGGAATGAGACGTAGATAGCCGCCGTAGAGGGTATTAGAGATGCTATCACTTTTATGAGATGTGTTGCGAACGAAGCTGAACGTGACTAAATTGGCCCAAGAAGGTGACTGCGGCGAGTAAGATCCAGTCGCCGTTATAGTAATACACGGATTTAGAAAGATAATCACGCCGATGGTGAAGCGGTTATCATGCTTGCCTTCCAAGCAAGCGGCAGGGGTTCGACTCCCCTTCGGCGTATCTTTTTGTTGTGCCAGTATCATGATGCGTCGAGTCCGATCTCCCAAAGGACAGCTCCGGAATTCTCCACCGCCTGTCCGCCAGGTGAACTTTCCTGATATTCAACGTGGATCTCTTCTCGAATTTTAAGACGTCAGTGCCACCGGAGAATTTTCACAGATCCCGGTAGCGCCGGACAACTCGGAACTGGACCAAAATGAACAATAATATGTTAGAGCGGGTGGTGCGTTCACAAAGAGCTTCGAGTGCGACAGCGGAACGATGAAGAACGTATGTACGATCGATCACTCGGTCGACGAGTAGGTAGCAGCATTGCGCAATGCATGTCATTAGTCCAGACCCAATTTCCAAACATATTCTACTAAAAGACTGCTTCAAGCAGTAAAGTAGCTAGTGACATTCATCGTGTAGAAAGCGTTGGGAGTGCACCAAGTAAACGGATCACCGAAGCAAATATTGGCGGTAGGGCTATAGGCAAGCTATCGATATATTTGACGTGCAAAAAGTGACGTTTCACAAGGAAGGGCAAGCAGGATTAATGAGCGGATGGAAGAAAACATGGCAAACATACCACGAATCTAGAGTAGCGTGACAAAGAAGCAAAAGCCCAAGAATGATGGCGGTGAAAGCGAGGCAAATCCTTGGGTGAAGCAAGGAATAGATAGCATCATATAAACATGATAATTTACTGCTCCAAGAAATGGGTCTGAAATTACGTGACTGAAAAGATATCTCAAGATAACGAGTCAAGCAGCAATCAGTTCCAAGAAGTTTGTCAAAAGTATCCTGGACCTGGCCGAGAAGGCATAGGAGGTAGGGGTGGTAGAGGGGGAGGCACGTCGTGGCTACTCCAGTAGTGGCTCCCAGAAATCACAATTTCGTCCCCGTTTTCGTCCAGTTCACCGTGTTCCATGAGATACATCGTTCGTCTGCCAGCGGTCTTGTCATCGGGGGGGTACAGAGATGCGTCATCCTCATCATCATCGATAAAGCTTTTAGGAGCAGCATCGTCAAAGTCAGCATCGTCATCGTAAGTGGCAATACTACTGCTATCTCGGTGCGTCGTCGGAGAGTAGATGCTCGAACTGACATCACTTCGATCTGAAAGCTGCGACTTGACATCCAATGCGGGTCGACTGAGTCTAGACACGATGGGCCGGCCGTAGCTTACTTCAGAAATGGTGGATGCGCTCGTCATCGGGCGAGAATATTCCAGTGCATTCAACGAATCGTGATTCGCCGGTCCCTCGCTGCGGTCTGAGGCTGACGATACATGTGATGATCGCACGGAGGGACCGGATGACGATTTGGAGAGTGCAGCTGCGCTTGGTGAACGGCTCATGGACAAAGGCATTGACAGGGCCGGTGGCAACGGCACAGAGGACACGGACGAAAAATGTTCGTGGAACTTTGATGAAGGAGACCCTATCGGCGTATGTGGGCGTGTACCCAGGGCCGGACATGGCGATGGAGGTAGGGGTACATCAGGCGGGGGACGACGTGGGGCTGAAGGTGAACCCTGTTGGATCTTTCGTTGTAGGAAAGCGGGCGTGCTTCCCAGCCCAGCTGAAAGAGCTGTTCCAGATTGGTGTCTCCCAGCGACCACTTTACCGTTGAGTCGATCACCTTCAGAATTGTTCGGGGATTCGCGATTACGAGTATCCGACACAGCGGTAGGTAATGTCCTAGGGGAAAGAGTAGGCCTGAAGGGAGATTTAGCTCTGCGCGGCGTCAGAGGCTGCGTCGATCCCGGGGTCATTGGCACAACAGGAATTGGACGGGCAGGAGCACCTGCTCTGTATGGTGTAGCTGGGGTTGCTGGCAAAGGAGGCAACGTCCCATCGAGTGAAGTCGACGGCGACGGTGGTAGTTGAGGAAGAGGGAGAGAAGGTGGAGGAGCTGGTGGAGGGATGGTGAGGTGCTGCCTGGAGGATGGAGCTGTGAGAGATTTCGTGGAGCCTGCCCCTTGCCCTGACTGTGTCGGCGGGGTCAAGGTGACAGGAAAGGAAGTAGTTGAAAGGGGAGTGCCTGGCATAGAAGGCGGAAGAGGGAATGTCGCGGCAGTAGCAGGCGTCAGTACAGTGTGAGCCGATGTTGATGCAGCCAATGGCGAAACAGAAAAGTGATCTGATCGTTGTGGAGGTGTAGCTCTCGTATGAAGAGGCGGCGGACTCTTGCTCACTCGTCGCCTTGGGGGGGATGTAGGCGGATTTGTCAAGTTCAATGACAAGGGAGAAAACCCCGATCGCGTCGGTGATGATGGTGCCGCACGACGTTCAAGTGGCATCGGACTCGAGGGTCTTGGAAGAATAGGGATAGCAGGTACAGGAGGTATAATATCTTCATCTTCATCGTCACTTGCATGGCCAGATTTTTTCGGTCGCCTTCGGAAGAAAGCGATTGCGCGAAATTTAACCCCGCTGGATGACCTTCCTTGAGATTTATTCGAAGACGCGGAAAGGTAACCGCCGTCTGAAGTATAGTCTCCGTCTTTCTCGCCAGATTTGTTGATATCAAGAGTTTTGGGTTTCGAGCCCTTGTTACTCTTCAATTTACCAGGCTTGTCCTTATTCTTGCTCGCTTTTCCTTTTGAAGGGTATTGACCTTCACTGGTGTAGCCGATATCAGCAGGCCCTGGGCTAGGGCTTTCGTGACTAGGGTTACGACGCAAACTATTGTCCTGGCTGTGCGAGCGCTCAGTGTCTTTAGGAAGCCTTCCCAATGAATTGTCCCTGGTCTCTCCATGGTGGGCGTCGTGAGGCGAAAGAGAGAAGGGGGAGAACAGCTGTAGCTGATCCGAGGAGAAGTCACCGAAATGTACGTGTGGGGACTCTGGGACACTTGGTTTGTGTGTATGTACCTGGATGGTCGTGACGGCCGCAGTAGGAGCGTTGTTGGCCGGGGAATTAAGGGAGGATGATTCATCCGAAATGGAATTAGAGCCAGAGGTGTATGTGGGCGTTGTAGCCTGAAAAAACGAGCTTCACGTTAGCGGAACTGGACGGTACCGGGCATGCAATGGGGGTGAAATGAGCACACACCTCTGCGACGTCTGGAGGTGGGTCTGATTTGGTGTCGTGATTGTGTGGCTCGGGAAGGAGATCCTCCGGCTCCTCGGAGAGAGGGTTATTGAAAATCCAATCTGCGACGGCCGTATTCTGGCCGAAGCCCAATTCGAGAGCGGTCTCAAGGACGGACGCTCTGACGACATCAGAGTCGCGCTGCGAGTTTCCCAATTTGGCCCTTGTGGGGCGACGACGAACTTGCGGTGATTCAGATGCCATGAAGGAGATAATGAAATGAAAGGGAGTGGTGCGGGTGGCACGGTGCTTGAGGTAGGGAGGGAATATGACTAAGTCGCCGAAGTAAGGAAGCGCGTTTCCGAATGATCGAGATGATATCGGTCAAAGGTGTGAGGGTTTGGCAGTGAAAATTGCCATTCGCTGGTCGACTGGGCCGCGTGAAGAGAAGAGCGGGTAGTGCGGGCCAAGCCTGTGTCACCTTTGTAAGGATGGGAAAGAAAAGAGAGACGAGAAAACTCACGGCGAGGGCGCGTCAAAAGGGCGAGGGGGAGCGTGCAGAGGTGAAGAGGAAGAGGCGATGGCACATCGTTTTGTCGTTTTGCTAGTTGCCAATTGGGGTCATATTGACTAAGTACTTTGAACAAGTTCGTCGGGCTCATTTAAACCGAACCCTCAATGCGAGCGACTCTCTCAATCCCCATAGTTACTTGACCGACCCCTCGGACTCATTTAGAGCCTGGACAGTTTCACTGACGAGTTTTTGTTCAGTTTCATTTCCACTTGATGTCGCTTTCGGACGACAGCGCATCGCTGACTCCGAGGCGACGCCTCCCGCAATTCGTTCGCAAGTTTGGAGTAGGAATTTTCAGAGACATCCGTGCCCGTGCGCCTTGGTACTTGAGTGACTGGTCGGATGCCTGGAATTATAGGGTCGTTCCAGCTACCACTTTGACATTCTTTGCAAAGTATGCTTCATTTTTCCTTCTTGTACTATGCGCCGCCTTGGTATGGCGCCTGATTCGTCTCGCAGCGTCCTGCCTGGAATTGCCTTTTCTCTTGACCTTATAGAGACTACCCAACAGTATGGAGTCGCCGAGGTCCTGGTATCCTCATTCATGGCTGCGTTCATATTTTCTGTCTTTGGGGCACAGCCCCTTACGATTGCTGGTGTAACTGGTGTGCATTAATCACTCACAGCTATTGGCTGTTGCAACGCAGATTAATATGATCCAGGTCCCATCACCGTCTTTAACAAGACAATTTACGACATCATACAAAAACAGCCCGACCCACCCAACTATCTCTGGTTCATCGGTTGGGTGTACCTTTGGGCTGCGATCATTCATTGGATCACCGCCGCGCTAAACTGTACGTGCCGTGGCCCTAGCTCCAGTTTAGCTCTCATGTAATAAACAGGGTGCAACTTTCTGAGATATGTCACCCTCTTCTCCTGTGACACCTTTGGATTCTATGTTTCCTGGGTCTACCTCCAGTACGGCGTACAGGTTCTCACCCGCCAGTTCAGCGACGCTAGCGATGGAGCATTCGTCACCCTCATATTAGCAATTCTCATGCTCGTCACCTCCTTCCTTTTTCAAGCACTGTCGAAGACACCCTACTTCGATCATCTTCTCCGTCGTTTTTTTGCAGACTATGGCATGCCGATATCCCTCATCGCCACTTCTGGAATGGCATATTGGGGACGTTTCAACGCTGCACACCCAACAACTCTCCCCGTAGGTGATGCTTTCCAGGCTGCGAATGGCAGAGCATGGCTTGTCAGATTTTGGGAACTCGATGGAAAATGGGTGGGCATCGCTCTCCCATTCGGCATCGTATTGTGGATCTTGTTCTTTTTCGATCACAACGTCTCAGTGCGTTCTCTCGGCCATTCGCTCTCTTCACGAAGAAGCTCATCTTTTTACTAGTCATTGATAGCGCAGGGCTCGCAATTTCCCCTGCGTAAGCCTCCAGGGTTTCACTACGACTTTTTCTTGCTAGGAGTCGCGACCTTCCTCGCCGGATTGATTGGTATTCCCGCTCCGAATGGATTGATCCCCCAAGCCCCTATCCATACGTCTTCTCTCCTTGTCATGGGCCGCCCGTCAAGGAAGTCGGACGAAGAAGGGCAGACACAGACACCTGGAACACACACTCCGGCCACCCCCACCGCCCGTTCAGGGGAAGAAAAAATCAACCATAATGTTAGAGAAATTTTACAAGAAGTTCCCATTGCCGTTGTTGAGCAACGAGTCTCGAACCTTTTACAAGGTGGACTTTGTCTCGTCCTCCTCTCTGGACCGTTCCTGCACCTTCTCCGTCTCATCCCGAGAGGCGTGCTCGCTGGGCTCTTGTGAGACTTTTTTTTCTTGGTTGTCGTGCATCTCATTACTCAGTACTGAACATGCACCGTAGCTGGTACATGGGCGCAGATGCCCTCCAAGGAAACGGCATTACCCTCAAATTGCTCTACCTCCTCCAGGACAAATCGCTCACTCCTCCGGATGAACCCCTCCAGAAAGTCCGCAAGTCACGTCTGGTCATGTTCGTCGCTGTCCAGCTCATCGGTTTCGGTGCGACCTTTGCCATCACACAGACAGTAGGTACGTGTGAGCCGGGTTTTGGCTATCTCGTTGCGATGAATCCACCGATTTTACTGACGAAAACTTGTCGTTTCATGGAACACGTTTAGCTGCGATCGGATTTCCGGTCATCATTCTTTTGCTCGTCCCACTTCGGACGTTGGTCATTCCACGACTCCCTTTCACACCGGAGGAGTTGTCTATCCTCGATGGTCCGACGGCGTCTCCTTTTGTGAGTCGGGCTCGATGTTTCGTCGTCCCTTGTTCATTGATCGACCATCTCGTTTTGTAGACAATGGAGTCTGTGGGCGGTTCGCTATGACCGCGCTGGATATCCAATGTTGTTGGAAACGCACCTTAATGGAAAATAGTACAATTGTCACGTACGCTATAGTAAAACAAAGTCGCTGCGCCAGTCGCAACGGCCAGAAAGCGAATGAGATCAGTGGATGCTGACACGTATGCATGAAATGAAAAAGTCGAGCACGATCAACATCAGAGGACTGCCAACAGCGCGACGAACGAATCAAACATCGTACTGTGACTACTACATGATGGGATTCAATTAAGATGGATCGGTTTGATGCTCATCCATTTTCCTGGAAATATGTGCTGGCCTTTGGTTGTTCGTGTACGCTGCGCGCTTCTGGAATAACCTCTTGCGTGCCCTGACAACAGAGATCGATCCAAACCGCATGTGCAGAATGAAAAGTCAATGAATACCATGGCACAAGGGAGCAGCTGTCAGCATTCATGGGGAATGGATACTCAACCCACCTGGTGGATCCCATACACCAAGCTCTCTTTTTATCTCCTGGACATTTTGGTCCCATCTCTCTTCCCAGTAGACTGTCAAGAGACATCTAGCACTTCCGCCGCACCTGATCCCCCATGGTATGAATTCACGCCAGAGCCTGTCACGTTGTGCTTCCTTCATCTTGACAGAAGCTCCAAGCGCTAGCGCAGTCATGGGTAGCCTTGAGTTGGCAAACTCGAATGATTTGAGGGCAAGCTCTGGTAGAGCAGAGACACGGAGACCAAAGAGAGCGTGATAGAAATCATGAGTTTCACGATATCGTTGCATGACGTAGGCAAGTTCTGGGTCATCGATATAGTGGACCTACTGGGGATATGAGAATGCCTCCAGCGATGATTTAAAAAATAGAAAGCGAACCAGTTCTCGAGAATCGGGGGTGACGTTGCATACTTCAAGCCACTTTAGGTATTCTCTTCCAAACGTCCCGTCTGGAAGTGCCTTTAGTCTCTGGAAGTCCACGGTCTTTGAACTAATGCGCGGGCGGTTTTTGAGGATCCTACGTCCTTCTGGGGAGTCAAGCATCGTGTCCCGCAACATTGGCAATGCAGAACCTGCAGTAGTTTCGCCAAGCGTGGCCACCATGTCTGGAGCGTATCAGCAACGGTGAAAATGCTCCAAGCCACTCTTTGGGCTTACCGCCGCGTCTTGGATCCATGAATGCCACGAGGGCGGAGCCTACGGCAAGGAATGCATTCTCAAAGGCGTTGAGGGGAATGTGACTTGGATAGTTGGGCGAACGGTGCAACAGTGAGTTGGTCTGGAATGTGCGGGACGTGTGTATGAGAGCTAGAGGCTGATGACTGCGGATAACAGCACGAGAGAGACGAATGCAGACCATGCCAGTCATGATTCGAATTGTCCCCTACTGCTCGACTAGGGAACTACACGGGTGCGGGCACGGTGTAGCGAATCTGTACCCTCAGTAATAACCGTACCTGCGCCTGCTGTTTTGCGGGTATGGGGGAGTATGCCAGTACCGAGTGGGTCGGTAGTTTGACTCGGATGTCATGTAACTGCGTTGTTCTTCCTCCTGCCAGCGCCACCAATTCAAGGAGGTCCGATACATTATCATCGATGTACATCCCGCCGTGACGGACGGGGCAGATAGCAAATTCCGTGGAGCTCGATTAGTAGAAAAGCTCATCACACAAGCCGAGGTAAGTGGCCCCCATCCTTCCCACTTTCCCGATGTCTAGTACTACTAAGATTCCGGCGCGACCATTGAAAAGGTCAAGCTGATCCTCCCAAGGCGCTCACCCAAGACTATAGTACTATCGATGTTGATGCCAAGACCAACACAGCTCCACCCTTGAATACCGACTCGGATCCCCAGGTAGAGAATGATGACGGCGGCAACTCGAAGGACTCCTCTGAAGCGGAGCTCGGCAATATATTCGTCATTGCTAACTTCAGTTACTGACCAGTACCTTTCGTAAAGTTGAAGAAGAGATGGCAGTCACCGATCTACTCCTTCGACATTGAGGCGGTGTCCATTCAATATCATAATGACCGATTGTGTCATTTCTTCCCATGTGGTGCACGGATGTGCAAGGGCTCAGGTGGTGTCTGTCGTTACCAGGACACGAAGGACAAGTCGTCTACAGCTAATCTCGCTCATCATGCAAACATTTGCTTTGGTGCTGAGGTGGTGAAGAATGCCATGGCTGGGAAGGCGGCACCTTCTAACAGTAGCTCGATCTTTGCTGCATTCGCGCGTCAAGGCCAGCAACCGGTTCGTTACAGCAACCGATCCCATACAGTGCCAGAATTTCGGTAGGTGCTTACCCTGTTATACACGATATTGCCCACTGAACTTCTCGAAGTGCGCGGCTGGTGAAATGGATTACAGAGTCCAATCGCCCAGTCAGTATTGTTAATGATCGCGAGCTTCTGTGTGTGGGGCAGTTGAACGCGTCTTCTCACAAGGTCGCCAATTTCTTCATTTCACTCGCAATCGCCTCTCACCATCAACTCGTGCCTTTCTCTGCTTAGGGGCTTGGGGTAAAAATGACTTACTACTCACTCGGGACCTAATCAGTTGGATGACGGATAGGACAAGTGGAAAGAGAGGTCGAGAGGATGGAGACAAGGTAGCACGAATGGTGGTCAGTGCCGGATTTGATGTATACCTGCGCTGTCTTGCGGTAATCTACAATAACCGCAGGTTTCTTGTTACTACCCGCGGTAAACTGTAAGATACAGGTACGGTATCTACCCCTACCCGTCAGAGGTACGGTGTAGGGAATTTCGGCCTCGGTGTTACCCGTGGAGAACCCTAGGCATCCACTTTACACTCAAACAATCCATCGACCCGTCCGAATTCAGTCACTTATTCCGACTCAAACCGAAACCTGTGGCGACGAATTACGCCGTATGGGCCAACATGATTCGGCGATCACTACAAACTGTCTCTCCACAACTATCTCGACCCCGACTTTCGACCACCAAAACATGACGAGACATCACCGTGTCTGATGGGGCGAGGGCAATTTATTCGTCTGTTCCGTGCTCACGGCGACCATATCTGTCTGAAGAAGTACTAAATAAACTCGGACGCCTAGGCTGAGGCCCAACGGCTGTACGCTGGTTTCACGGCGACCAACTGGACCCTTGTTGCCGCCTCCCTTTGTCACGACCCAATATACCGACGGCGATGGCATCAATGCCTACATATCCAATGAAAACTACCACCGTGACCTCGTCCCGATACAACGGGATATCGACGACCTGTTCGCCTGGTTCCTGCGAATATCTATGCCCTCCCCTGGAATCACATATTCGCTAGCCTACCTGCGCGATACACCTCGGGCGAAGTCGAGCGATGCGGTCCCTTGAAACCATTTCGATGACGAGACATGTATATTATAGACAGACCAGATATATTCGAGATACGCCGCCGTCCTCTACTCTCTGTTTCATTATAGGCCCTGGGCTCAACTCCAAAGTCTTCATTCCATCAGATACGCCGCGTATCGTCTCCCAACATTTCGGGTCGAATATCTGCGTCCACCTCTACGGCCTGACTCCGTTCCGGGGCGACATCCACGAATGCAATCGCAGACACGGCGACATCTTGACTGGCAATCGGTTGCGATAACGCACCGAACCCAGTGTCACCCCCCTGCCAGCGGCCACGAAGGTCACGGTCATACAGCTCTCGTACGCTGATGATAAACCGAGGCATCATAGGGCATATCGTTACATAACAAAACATGGCCAGGACGAGCATGAAATTGCTGCTTATCGCATTCATAGGCACGCTTTGGAACAAAAAAGCGATATTGAAAGCCGTGCTCCTAGAAAATTGGGGGAGTAGTTAGTCTTCATGTGGTTATTCAAGGGTAAAATGGACGTGAGAACGTGGTACTGACAAACGGAACGGAAAAAAGGATGGGGGGGAGGGTGAAGCAAAACCTACATGAGGAAATAAAAAATTCCGTCTCTCACCAATTGTTGCATGTACCGATTAGGCTGCCACCTTCCAGTTGCCTTGTACATTTCAATTGACCCCATCAAGGTTCGAATGACAGCGAGAACCAGAAGTACGGCACTGACAACAAATCGCGGGATATAACCATATGTGTTAAACAGGGGTGAGATGTTCCATGAGTCATTGCAAACAGAGAAATTCACAACTTGGACAATTGTGACTATGGAAAAGGGGTTATGAGAGTGAGGAATGAGGAGAGTTAGTGACATATGCAATTGGGCCACACTAGACATACCTGAGGTGAATTTGAGACTGGGAAAGATCCCCATCCAAACAAAGGTAGTGATAACCTTGGGCACATAAACAGCTAGAAGGACATAAAGTATCCTCTTGGATCTATTCCACATTGCATACACCCGTAGGATCATCACCACTATATTTTGAAATGCAATTGGGTTATGGAATCAGGGGGTACAATAACTCACAATCAGCAACATTGATGAATATTGTGTAACTCCAGCCAATCACATGAAAGATTGCCGTACCTTTGGAATATTCACCTCTTGTGCTGACATCGTGGAGGGCAGTAGATCAGTGTGCTTACACCTATGAAATTATTACCAATTTTGCATGCCATGGGAATTTGATCACATACATCTACCCGAAGACAATCATTAATGACAGACTTAACGCAGTGCCAAATACTGACTGTTAGAGGGCCAGGAACAAATGTACTGCCATCTTTTAGCATATTTGGTCAGCTCAATCAACCTCCAGTTTCGTTCTGAACATACCAAGGCTATTAAAACTTGCACATGGATACATTAATAGTCGAGCAAATTGATATACATTAAAGCAATCATAGACTTACATAGTCCAACAAAGACCGAAATAGCGGACCTATTCCAGAACTGTCAATATGCAATGGAGTATCCCCTGAGTTTTTATACGAACCAGCAAAAACATTGTAGAGACCCAGGTCCAGGGTCTGCACTTGTGGGACTCTCAGGACCTCATGCTTACCTCATAGTCGTTGTTTCCTTACCCAAACGTAGTCTATCTTGAAACATTGTCAGCCAACAATCAGGACGAGGAGAGCAAAACATACCTCTCTCGAAAAGGTGAGGACTGCAAGGGGAGGACCACCAAGGTTATTTCAACTTGAGAAGGATAGCATGCACAAAGCATCACTCACGATAATCATATATGACAACAGTGATCATAACAACTGCGTTAGTCTGTAAGATTAGTCGTTGACCAAAAATTTCAAGTACCGCACGGGATATATAGTTATTCATCTGGAGAAGTGCCATTGCAGACTGCAAATCGGAGGACATGATGTGCGCAAAAGAAACGGCAACGTCCGATAATTCAAGTCTAACGATTCGCAAAACTTCGGCCAACTTGAAATAGTAGGAACAGGGAACTTGAAGTTTGGGTCGAGTTCGGCTAGGGATTTACAGGCCATTTATATTCTGTCTCGCCTGTATCGACTATTTGCGTCGTGAGAAGGCCTAAACGATCGAAAATAAGAAGGCGAAGTACATCTCCATCAGCGTCTCATGATCACATCTTCGCGCAGCATGTTGAACCAAGCCAACCCCGGCGGCCGGTGCTAGAGCTCATAGTTACATGCGAGGGAGGGAGCGACGGACCAGAAATGGAAGGGCACAGTGATCTCTATCAAATACAGCCACTCGAGCCGGTTCGAAGTGGGGGCTGCAGAGACAGCGCGATCAGTCAAACGTCTTCCCTCAAAATTGAGAAAGCTCAATAGAAAGGGCTTATACCGTGCGTACATACCTGGCTCGTCGGGACGGAGTCTTCAGCGACGTGTGGATACAGGATCGGATCGGAAGCCGAGCAGATCTAAATGTGTACAATACCGATAATGCACGGCCTGCGCAAGGCAGCGCGGTTTCTCTCCTTCCTGTAATATACTGTCAGATATCTGATGACTGGTGCTGGAGAGCCGCTTATTGGTTCCCAAGATCATCTCCATGCCTCGCCTCAGCCCGATGCAATTCCTGAAAGTTTCATTGGATTCAAAGACGAGATCCCACAAATAGGATGGATGTTGCGTTGCGACAAGTCCCGCATTATTTTTTCTTACGATTTGTGCGTACACCATTCAGCTCGGGAAATAGAGCATATATGCATAAGGCTTATTGGACATGGGAGTCGGTGCACTCAGGTGCCCGTCAGGGAAGATGTCGATGGACTGAAGGTGGCGGTATAGATGTGATGGAAGGGAAGTCGTCGAATCGAGATGTTCAATCATAGTCAAGACACCACATGGGTTGAGCACAGGGAGGCGGATGAGGGCGAGAATGAACGTGGACAGCCATGGCCCTGCCACGTTCTCTTCCTGCGCAGAGGACGAACGGAGGCGGTGTTGTCTGAGTGGGACCGCGTTCGGGCACACGTACAACAAGTTCAGCTCGTCGTGGGTAAATCATACGAACGACTGCTACTTTACAAAGCCTCTATTTCAACCTGATCAATCGTACTTTTGGTTTAGCAACCATCCACAGATCTTCGGCACCGAGGTTGACTAGACTTGCTACACATACTCTCTTCGCTGTGTCGTGTTCCCGGTCGATCAGCATCAGCGCGGAATCAAAATTTGTCCGTCGCAAGAGCAGAAATTCCTGCTCCTTTCCTTGTCGCTTGGAAGCTAACCGCGCACGATCGTGACCATAGAGTATCAGGCAATTATATCGCCATTTGCCCTTGACTTTAATGCGGCACCATTCCGCACCCGGGTCGTCTGGGTCCTGGTATCGGGACGCAAGTTTCATGAAGGTGAGCTTGAAAATTATTCCCTGGACAAGTAGTTCGTTGCGAGTGATGCTCGGATACACCAATATGTTTTCCTGAAGCATCGCCTTTGCTAACGCGGCAATTGGATTTCTCTTGTAGTCGGGATCAACTGCTTAATGGCATCAGAAAAGTGTGCGATGAGCGGTATTCCGATCTTACCATCGTCACTGACGCGTTTGGGACGTATTTCGCTACTATGCGCACGGCCATCTTCATCATC
>JBBPLY010000297.1:12054-23098 GCA_038090035.1 Xerocomus nothofagi | reverse complement strand
TTTACAGGCACTAGTACTTTACAATATGTGACGGCATCGTCGCACCGCCGCCAACCATATGTAGATGGCATCACTCCGAGCCAAGTACCGGGAATATCCCGTTGTTTGTCCCTTACGGCCCCGGCGTGTGCGCTGAGAAGGAACCGGATCTTGTCCACGAGGTTCGTGAGCTTGTTTCTATGATGGGTAACCGGTTCTGCTGACGTGACGCGCGTCTATAAAAACGTTCGCTATGTGGGCGATATGTGGAGGGTCCAAAATGGCACTCGTGCGCAAGCATGTCATGGACGCAAACGCGGTGAGACGGTCGTCAAAGCTTCACTCGCAGGAGACGGGGATTCGATGACTCCGTACGTCGCCGTCGCCATGAGGACACGGTGCACGCAAAAGGATGCTACATATCAATTATGTGACCGGCAAAGGAAAAGAAGAAAAGCACGCCAGAGGCTAGCACTTCATTAACCAGACGTTCGAATATGCATACACGTTGCATGATCGCCGCGCTTGAAATTGATAGGATTCGTGCGCCAAAGTCCGGGGCGAGTACTGCGGAGAGGCCGGGTGAATGGAGATGAAGAGGTGTGTGCATGCGTGCGTGGAGCATAACAGGACATGGCCAGGGTTCGGCCGCGCTAGTCCAAAAATTAAGTGCGACAGGATGGTTGAATCGGAGTATTAGCACTGGGGCGCCGATATGTCCTAACGGGCCGGACCCTTGAGGGCGGCTGGACAGATCGGGCCACGTTACTTTATTGTTGATCACCGTGTTCACGGAAAAATCTGAGACGGTCACAATGGTCCTGGGCGGTCAGGGACTCGTTGTATGTGGTACATACCAGGTTCTCGGCAAACTACCGACAGATATAATAAGGACAAGATTTCAGTATTTCTTGTGTTGCGCCGTCAGAAAGCCTGCAAGTACTGAATATCGTGGAGCGTTCGAGATTCTTCGAAGGGCATTCTGCCTGTTCTTCGATTGATTAGAAGAAGATTTCGTCTGGGGCGAAATTTGTGCGGGCATCACGAATTGATCTCTTCGGTACGGACCTTTTGTTGCGAGGATAATTAACCAGCAGCATTGGATCTGTAGATCATTGCGGAACAGACCGCGTCATATAACCTTATTGCTGTTCTTCATAGCAAAAGCCGACGTCAGCCGAGGCAGTTACAATGGCCTTGGGCGATTGAGCACGCTTCATGACTGGTTCTCTTAAAGGTACCAGGTTCTCGGCAAAGCCCATTCGCTAATGTGATGATGATGCGGAGATTGCGATATGTATTTGTTGCGTTACGCCGTCAGAAAGCACACTAGATGTTCTAGTGTCACCCTTCGTTTTGGAAAGACGTTCGAGACTCTTTGAAGAGTATTCTAGCCGTTCTTCAGTTGGTTAAAAAGAGGGGTTCTTCTGGGTGAAATTTATGTGGGCATGGTGAGCTGATCCCTTGGGTACGGAACCTTTGTTGCGAGGATAATTCAACCAACGGCATTGCGGGGTTGCTGTGTCTTACACTGGCAGGTTGGATCTGTAGATCATTACGAGACAGACCGGTCCACGTAACTCTGTTGCTGGTCAGCCTCGTAGAAAAAGGCTTCAGTTAATGCGGTCGCAATAGTCCTGGGTGTCAGAAACTCGTCATGACTGGTTCTTGTCAGGTTCTCGGCAAATTCCACTCACTGACATGATGGTAATGCCAGGATTTCGATATTCGTCATGTTACGCCGTCCAGTAGCCTCCACGCTATACAGCGTAGTTTCGTTCTCCGCTCCGCAAAAACATCCGAAACTGTTTTGGCATCTGTTTTTTTAGGTAAGAAGAGGGTGCGAATTTTGCCGGGGACGAAATTTGTGCGGGTATGACGAGCTCATCTCTTGCATCTATTACGAGGGTCGTGACCAGCACGCGACATGCAATAGCCGCACTGCTACTCGGTCTAGACACGAAGGAAACTGAATGGGACAAAGCTCAGTGCTGATAGTCTGCCTATTAAATAAATAGAAGAGTGAGAGATGAGTTACAACTAAAGGCTGACCTTTCCTATCGGGACGAGTTTACACGCTGGTAGACTGGCAGCGTACCGAGGACATCATCGGCTGAGGCAGTATATACTGAGCAGAGGTCAACTTTAAAGGTAGGTGTCAGAGTTTAGCAAGCCTGAACCAGCAGGTGAGTGGCTGCATCTCAACCCCGGGGGAGGTAACCAAAAACCTACGGTGTGCAACTTTAACCGGCGATTGTAAATTATTGCTGGTACTAGTGTATTTGCGTGAGAGCAGCCATGGTGTCGAGACGATACGAGTGTTTTTTTTGTCGGAAGAAATGGGGGTCATGATAGAGCGGTTGGAAAAAGAGGTACTTGGACGAAGCAGAGTTGCAGGGGTTTAGCCGAACTGGTATAAAGTGCGCTTCCCCCCCTTCCTCCCCCGCGTCTTACAATTTGGCTTTCCGAGCTCTGCCGGGTGACATCGCCTATGAAACCAGCCCTGGTTTGAGGTCCAGTGCATCGGGCGCACACTTCCACATCGACCATCCTCGCGGGTCAACGTGGGGGTCACGCTGGAAGTGTTTGAGTGATGGGTGGTGGGCGGATCCCCGGACCGCACTGCCGGCTTTGTTACTAAAGAGGCAAAAGGACCCACGCGACTGCCACGAGAGCCGAGAAGTGTCAAGCAACCACGCGAGCCGTCGAGATCATCCACACAAACAGAGCGAGTTCATACCCCTCCATCCTCCCTCCCTCTATCGGCACTTGTCTCATCTCTCCCTCGTCTTCCTCCTCATACACCCCATCTTGATGCTCGATAACGACGAATGTGCCCACGGCCGACGCAGGAGCGTCGACGTCGGCGGTTTAGCGCTCGCACTCGAAAACCCCGGTTTAGGTCATGGCTGGGGCGGCTGGGACCAAGTACAGCAGGGAGAGACTCGGTGTGTTCATTTTTAATCCAATTTCCCCCCCTAATCCCCCATCCCAGCTATGCCGAGTTGCTCTACGAAATGTATACCCAGACCCAGTCAACCGTCACTCACCAAGATATGGATCCGTACGTCTGACTCTGTCACTCGCTTTTCTCATTCCGCCCTAACCCATCTTCAAGATTTCCCATCGATATCCCTGCAGAAGCTCGCACACGCTTGATCCGTGGGCTTGATAGCTGGCATTTCGAACCTCACAAACTGCCCGACGAAGAGGTCCTATTCTGCGCGCAAATCCTGTTCGAGAATCTGTTTCAGATAGAAAACATGTCAAACGACACGGGGGTTTCTCTCAGTCAGTGTCCCATGTGCCTACGTTTCATGTGCCACCTCATGCGTTGCTGATACAGATGACATATCGATCTTCCTAAAGAACCTCCGTCGTCTGTATTGCGGTCGTAATTCTTATCACAATTTTCACCACGCATTGGACGTACTGCAAGCATGCCAGGCCTTTTTGTGTGCTGCAGGCGCCGTTCCTCCGGCCTCCATTCTTTGCACCGATGCACCCCCATGGCGGCCAGATAAGAGAGAAGGCCGCCTTGTGTCCAGCCTCGAAAACACGGATATCTTTGCCCTTTATATCGCCGCTATCGGCCACGACGTCGGTCATCCTGGCTTCACGAACCTGTTCATGGTCAGTCCATCGTGTTACCGAAATCGTGAGCACCAGCCCGACGTTGACACTCAACCCCTAGAAAAACGCAGACGCACCCTTGTCAGCCGTGTTTGACGGAAAATCAGCCCTGGAGCACATGCATTATGCAATCCTCATCCAAGCCATACGCCACCATGGTCTCTGCAGTCTACTCGATCGACCGAATGGGGGACAAGTATTCCGAAAAACGCTGGCTGGCACCGTTCTCGCAACCGATATGGGTGTTCACTTTGAATTCATGAAGAATTTTGGACACCTCTTGGCTGGCAAGGACTATTCCCTCAGCCACCGCAAGCTGCTGTTGTGTCAAGCACTCATCAAGTGCGCCGATATCAGCAATCCGGTAGGTTTCCACGATATCCTTGGGGGAGTTTCACTCACCGATGTGTCAGAGCCGACCACCAGGAGTTTCGCACTACTGGGCGAATGCGCTGTTGGCGGAGTGGAACTGTCAAGCATCTCTGGAAAGACTATGGCAGCTGCCACCCTCGATACAGCCCTCGGAGACGCCTCTAGCTCAAGTCCGAGGCCAAATCTTCTTCATTAGCACTTTTGCGAAGCCACTCCTTGATATTACTGCGAAAGGCATCCCAGGTGAGAGATCAGTACTCCATGGAGTTGTCCACCTGCCGCGATGCTCACCGTGTCCTTAGAGATGCAACAGTTCGCCGATCAATGTACCTCGAATCTCGCCATGTGGGAGGCTCGATGCCTCGAGTTGACGTCTACGAAAGATGCGCCACCCTCATACCCGAAGCCGACTGCACCCGCCCGATCTCCGGCAGACTTTCTCACATCATTTCCTCTCGCACTACCCACGTTCGTCCTGAGTTATCAGGACGATCAACCTCCCGCAGCTGGGGAATGGAACACCTATTCACCTTCCTCCCCATCCTCCTCCTCATCCTCCGAAGCGATCCCTGACAATCTACTCGCGGATCAATCTTCGCCACCCATATCGCCCACTGGCTCGGCCTCGTTCACCCTCGCTCCCCGATCTTCCTCGTCCAGCCTCTGCACGAACTCGACCAGCACCATCAAGGGAGTCACCGCTGCGATGCGCGCAGCCTACGAAGCTGGGGTACGTAAAAAGCGGAGTTTCTACAGCCGAAACTCGTGGACGGTCGACCTGAGTCCATTGTCCTCCACGACGAACCTGCACGCTGTCGTGCTGCCAAAGGCGATCGTGACTCATTCCCATGGTGATGCTCCCAGTTCGCCTTCGCCCTACGTTGCTACCGTCGGTGTCGTCGTGGCTGCTCCTTCTGGGGAGGAAGCGCCTTGCACCGTTGACTCGTTTCAATGACGATGTCTGAAGGGATGACCTACTATCGAGATGTGTGTATTGGAACGTCGGAACGATTCGATTTTACCTAAACGTACGGTGGCATGACCGGCTCGGACTCGGCGACAATCGGGAAAGGGTTGGGCTATTTTTTTTTTGGAAGAGGTTCTAATTTAAGGGCCCTCAGGTTTTTCTTTTTCTTTTTTCTTCAAATTTTGTGTCCGCACCATTGACCATTCGGTTTCTTCTCTGTTGTTTTGCATAGGAAGTTGTTCCTTGGTCCATCTCACCACAATGTAGCATGTCAACGCTTGATGATACAAGTATTACTAGCACGACGATCGCTTGTGTAATACGAAAATAGAGCAGGGAAATGATAGTGCAGCCAAGGAAGGACGTTCAGGTACCTTTCCTTTGGGCTCTCTGCAGAAACTGGAGGAGCGCCGCGATCACTTGATCGGGCGCCTCCTGTTGTACCCAATGTCCCGCACCCTCGATCAGCACGACGTCGTCGCTCTGCATCTCAAATAGGTGTCTCATCTTCTCCACAGCGCCAGGCGTCTGATATACTCCCCAATCGCGCGCACCCGAGATGAACGCCGCAGGAACACGCACTCTCCTCCCGGAGAGCGCGATAATCTCATCCACCCGCTCCGCTGGCGGTGGGGAGAGCGACGATCGGTAATAGTTGAGTCCGCCCTGGAAGCCAGTGCGAGCAAACTCGGAGGCGTACAATCTCCCAGCCTCAGCGTCCTCCGATGGCCACGTAAAATGTGGGCGCTGGCCGGCGTGTCGTTCGATAAGCTGTCGCATGTTCTCATGAGCTGGCATCACGTAGTATTCTGGAAGTGTGATTAGATCGCGTGCGATCGTGTCGATCGTTGGGGATGGGCTCGATGCGGAGGGGAGTGGATGGGTCGTGTTGCCTTCCCACGCACCGCTCTTGATGTGATAGTAGCCACCAAGGAAACAATAGAGATCTTCCTGGCACTCCCCAAGCATGTCTTTATTGGCATTGCGGGTCGAGAAGTAGCCCGTGTAGTGCTTCCTGGGTGGAGAGAGGGTTGCGAGGGCTGCGGAAACAGCCTGAGCGAGGGTTGTGAGGGATTGGTCTCTGGCGTTGGCGATATCGGCCGGGCTGCTATGACCGGGAAGATGGAGATCTGGTGGCGGTTCCACTCCTGAGAAGGGGGCGCTCATGAAGACGACGGATCGAAATAAATCTGGGTGAGCGGTGACGCAGTGGCCAGCGATGAGAGATCCGAAATCGTGGCCGACGAGCATGGCAACGGAGTCATGCCCGAGGGCCTTGACAAGCGCACGGATATCCTCTACGATATTGAGGGCGTGGAACGGTGCGATTGGGTCGTCGTACTGAATTTGAGTGGGGGTTTCGCCGTGTTGCGCGACGGTGCGTCCGTAGCCTCGCAGGTCGGGGGCAACGACGTGATAGCCGCCATGGGCTGCAGCGAGGGGGGCAAGGACCTTGCGCCAAGAGTATGCGAGCTCTGGAAAGCCGTGCAACAGCAGGATCAAGGGAAGCGACACGGGTTCGCTTGCAGTAGTCGAAAAGGCCTCGATAAGGTGTGTTCGTAATCCGTCCCTTTCGTCAAGGGTCACGACACGCGAACGCAGTGTGCACTTCGGCTGAAGCTGAAAGCGATGTAAATCCATGACCCAGACCTGATGCTACGTACGTTCTGGTGCCTCAAAGGCCGCGAGACTGAGGCGAGGATGTCAGGCGAGAACTGAGGCGGTGTCCAAACGCGATCAATTATCATCACATCATCAAGTCGTCGAGCGGGCGCAGCTTTGGACTTATTTGGCTTACCCTCAACCCAGATTGGCCTACTTAAACTCTCCTTGTCGCCGTCTCTCTTCTCCCATCTTCCTACTCCATCGTTTGCACGCCCCGCTCAGTCCAATCGTACGTCTGGTCCTGCGTCGTTCCCCAATCGTTCACCTCGTCCTCGTCTTCATCAGGTCCAACCTTTTGCAATGTGTGGCATCTTTGGTTACTGCAACTACTTGAAGGACAAGGTGAGCCCACCCCCCCCCCCACACACACACACACACGCAGCGTCCTCCGTCCATGTCTCCATCGTTATCTGCTCGCGCATACATGCGTGTTGTAATCTATCAGCGCCGTGGTTACGTTCTTATGTTACCGTATATGGTAATCACGATCTCGCTTGGGTTTCTCACGGTGTCGCATCTCTAGGACCGCAAGGAACTTTTCGAGATCCTTTGCAACGGACTTGCTCGCCAGGAATACCGTGGTTACGACTCGGCCGGTATTGGCATCGATGGAGACAAGCCAGGCGAAATCGTCTTTTTCAAGGAAGTTGGCAAGGTGGCTGGGTTGCGCAAGCGCATTGCCGAGTCAAACATCGATACTACCAAGGTCTTCACGTCGCAGGTCTCCATTGCCCATACGCGTTGGGCCACCCACGGACCCCCCTCGACAACCAACTGTCACCCTATTCGCGCTGGTACCAGCAACGAGTTTATTGTCGTCCACAATGGTATCGTTACAAACGCCGCTGCCCTTAAACAGGTTCTCCAGAGACGTGGTTACAAGTTCGAATCAGATACTGATACCGAGGCTGTCGCCATTCTTATCAAATATTTCTGGGATTCACACACCGACAAGCGTATCACGTTCACTGCATTGGTCAAGACTGTCCTCAAGGAACTCGAGGGCTCGTTCGCCTTTGTCTTCAAGTCCGTTCACTTCCCTAACGAAATTGTCACCGCTCGTCGTGGGTCACCACTGTTGATTGGTGTCAAGACCGACAAGAAACTCAAGGTTGATTTCGTCGATGTCGAGTTTGCAGGTACCGACGCCGATACCAAGGCAGTCGAGAGTCGTAAGCACCGTTGCTATCTTGTTCATGCTCCTCAATACTCACTAGCATTACAGTCGAGCCACCTACTTCTCCTACCTCACGTCTGGCACCCCCTTCCTCGGGCCCCAAGATCTCTCGCAGACAATCCCGTAACTTCATTTCCGAAGACGGTACACCACAACCCATTGAATTCTTCATTGCTTCGGATGCGGCTGCTATTGTCGAAAACACGAAGCGTGTCCTATACCTCGAGGATGATGACATTGCACATATCGCTGATGGTCAACTCCATATCCACCGCCTCCGCCGCAATGAAGGCCCAGCCGATACCCCCGCAACTCGGAGCATCGAGACTCTGGAGATTGAAATCGCTGCAATCATGAAGGGCAAGTTTGATCACTTTATGCAAAAAGAGATTTACGAGCAACCGGAATCCGTCGTGAACACCATGCGTGGACGTGTCAGCTTTGACGATTACAAGGTCACACTCGGCGGTCTCCGCTCGTACCTCCACATTATTCGTCGTGGCCGTCGCATCGTGTTCTGTGCTTGTGGTACAAGCTATCACTCTGCTTTGGCGACGCGTGCTATTTTCGAGGAATTGACAGAGATTCCTGTCAGCGTTGAACTTGCCTCTGACTTCCTGGATCGCAAGACGCCGATCTTCCGTGACGACGTCTGTGTCTTTGTCAGCCAAAGTGGAGAGACGGCCGACACTCTTCTCGCCTTGAGGTACTGTCTGGAGCGTGGGGCACTCTGCGTCGGTGTTGTCAACACCGTCGGTTCCACCATTTCTCGTGAAACACACTGCGGTATCCACATTAACGCTGGCCCTGAAGTTGGTGTTGCCTCTACAAAGGTGCGATGCGTGCTCTCCAGTCCACTTGATCAGACCTAACCTCGATCTCAGGCGTACACTTCCCAGTACATTGCGTTGATGCTGATGGCACTGCAATTGTCCGAGGACCGTATCTCATTCACACCACGTCGCAATGCCATCATCGATGGCCTCCGAGCACTCCCAGGGCAGATCAAGACAGTCCTCGCTCTTGACAGCAACTTCCGGGAACTCGCAACTGGCGTACTCGCGAATTCTCGAAGTTTATTACTCATGGGAAGAGGATACCAGTAAGTAGGCGTTTGCAACACCGTCGCGAGCCACGTTCATGAATTTTGTAGGCACGCCACTTGCTTGGAAGGAGCATTGAAGATTAAGGAAATCAGTTACATGCACTCGGAGGGTATCCTCGCGGGTGAACTGAAGCACGGTCCATTGGCCCTGATCGACGAAAACATGCCAGTGATCATCGTTATGACCCAGGATTCGCTATACCCCAAGGTTCAATCTGCTTTTGCGCAGATCACTGCTCGCAAGGCTCATCCCATCGTCATCTGCAACGATGGCGACGACGGTATCAAACAGGGCGTGAAGACCATCCGTGTGCCCAAGACTGTCGACGTCCTGCAAGGGTTGTTGAACATCATTCCATTGCAACTCCTTAGTTACCACCTGGCTATTAAGAATGGCTTCGATGTCGATTTCCCGAGGAACTTGTGAGTGCAAACAGAGTTTATTCCATGATCGTTTGCTCACTGTCGTCCTCAGGGCCAAATCCGTCACCACCGAGTAAATCCGAGGTAGTTGCCGGTTTCACTACCTTGGTGCAAAGGCACTGCGTTATTCTGGGCATTGAGATTTACCCTATGCTTGCCCCACGGACGCGTTTCTGTTGGTTGATGGACCATTTGGCTTTCGATGGACGATTACTTTTACTCTAGCTTGAGAACCAAAAAAAGCATTGCTTCTCTTTTCCTCGCAGTTCTCCCACCTGTATGTATTCTTTGCATCCCCCTGTACTATGTGGCCGCGAGAGTGATTTTAACTGTGTGCACCCTCACGTAACAGGGTTTGAAATTCATACCACTTGCCGCTCTTAAGGGATGACGTTCTTATTCGTATTGGGGTCGGTGAGGGGATTGCCTCTGGAGCTAGCGTTCAACGCACGACCATGTCGACGAAGTGCAATCTTAGCCCATATGCAGACGAGCTGTATGACATTTGAGACATCTCCATCACATAAGGCGAGCTCAAAATGGGACGCAGAGGAGGGGCACATAGCAGCGGGTATAACTTACTGACGAAAGCAAGGAACCAGAGTGTCCTCAAGTCGCCAAGAAATTCGTCGCGGTCAACAGACGGACGTGCACCTCGGCTCGACGACCGCTGGGTCGCATCACTGCGAGAGCGGGCAACTGGGACGAGACGAAGGAAGCGCTGGATCTGTGCAAAGTACGTTCCGAGTTCGAGTTTGGGGTTGAGCGACATTCCTGTGCGCCCAAGGCAGTAGTCCCCCGCATGGTCATGAAACGGATCACGTTTGAAGCGCGGGAAACAGCGATGGAGGCGTGTCCTCAAGGGGCCAGGAGTGCCCGTCGGAACTGAATATCGCTGGTTGACGTGTGAGTGAAGCTTTCTCTGTCTTGGTTCTGTAGGCTCAACGAAAGTAGTGTGTCGTCAAGGTGGACGAAGACGCGAGTGGAGGGTCGCAAATACAAGGTCTGGGAGACGCCACCGTTCTTCTCCCCATTTGACCCTGCCTAGCTCGCAAACAAGTCCATCGGGCCCAATGCATCACCGCACAAGGGTCGACGCGAGCGGGGGATCGCACAATTCGGCGACGCGAAGGTCGCGTGCGAGGACTCGCCTCCGTCCTCGGATCGCAAAAGGTAAGCTGGGTGTGGACAAGGTCATTTTTGGTAGTGCGAGAACATCGCTCGCTCGTCCACAGGTGTCATCACCGAAGCGGAAAGAACCCGGACAACGAACGCTCGAGTAAACGATCGAGGAGCACGTAAAAAGGCCGAGCCCGAGGAGACTAAAGCAGATATCTCAGATGGGTCCGAATAAAAAGGTTGCGGTCGAGTAGAAACCTTGGTTGAAGGAATCTCAAGATGAGCACCGAAAGTAGGACCGAGCTGGTTGGTGTTCGACGGACAAGAATAGTTTGAAGAGTCGAAAACGTACAGGACACGAAAGTGAGTTCTTCTTCAGACCCCCGAATACCTGGTGAACGATGACCATCAGAAGTGAAATGGACGTCTCCGGAGGTGCATATATGCGCGAGGTATGCGCGACATGAGCGGAAACTACCCACTTTATTTCCTCTCCCTTATCCCCCCAGTGTTCACCTTCCCCTCATTCACGTTCGCCGTCTCTCTTGCTGCCTGGTCTCTCAAGAGTGCACCTTCCCGCCTCCACTCCCTTTTCTCGAATGCG
>JBBPLY010000297.1:0-10061 GCA_038090035.1 Xerocomus nothofagi | reverse complement strand
CTTTCGCTTCTAGCTCTTCAGTGGGAATGAACACCGAACTAAACCTGAGAAATCACCTTTTACTTTTAAAGTACGATCGCAGCGGTCGCTCCTCCGGTGTTGCTATCATCACATACGAAAAGTCTGCGGAGGCGACCCGTGCCAAGAAAGAGTTTGAAGGTAAATTTGCAAAAGGTATTATTCACTCTGGCTCGGTTTCGCTTGGTGGACGATTGCTGATTTGAATTTTTAGGACAGCCAATGGCAATCGCATTTGACACTGCTCCACCTCGACGTGGACGGTCTGCGAGTATGCCTGGCGTTTCGACTGCCTCGCTGTTGAACAGAATTGAGCGGCCTTCCCTTGCTGAGCGGCTAGGAAGCGGAGGCGCCTCGAAGCAACTATTAACGTATGTGCCACTGTTTTCCGGTAACCGTACCGCATGGTTACATTGTTCCCGCGTAGCACGGGTCCTATTCGCGCAAGAACACAGCCTTCGAGAAATGGTGTGGCACCAAGGTCCAAGGTTGGCCGACCCACCCACCCCAAGGCAAAAACAGCAGAGGAATTAGACAGAGAGTTGGATTTCTTCATGGCGGATGACGGGAAGGATGCACCAGTCGATTTGGAATCCAAGGTGGTGGAACCCGTCGAGGCGCTGCAGGATGTAGAAATGGCGTAGAGTGTTGCGCCTCAGACACCGTTATTTATGTAGTCTACGGTATGCTTGGAGGCGTTGTCATGTCTTGCGTCCTGAATCCTGTTTGTTTTTTGATTTGGCCAACGGAATTTCGACTCAGACTCGGTTTGCTGGACTTCATTTCCGATTGGACGTTTGCGCAGGATGCACCAATGCTTGAACATCGTCGAGGTGCAACGCGCCATCTTTCGTGAAGTCTACTACCGATATAAAGGCCCGCTCACACTAGCCAGACTCGCGCGCACTTGTCGAGCCTTTAACGGTGCCGCTCTCGATGTCTTGTGGGCGACATTGGATTCGTTCGTATATCTCATCCAATCCCTTCCTCGGGACCTATGGAAAATCGAGACTGTGGACAGAAGACTAGTATGTCTTCGCGTCTTTTTCGACTACTATCCGGGCTGATCCGGGACAGACATTCCAACGACCCATGTCTCTAAGGGACTGGGAAATCTTCTTCAGATACTCCTCCCGAATACGCGTCTTGTTTCAGTCCGTTGGTCCCGAAATTATGACCCAGTGCTCTAGTCTGGGGGACGATGTTATCTTTGCACTCTCCACTCCTCCGACATACGGGCCTCTTATCCCGTATCTTAAGACGCTCCACTGGGATAAACCAAACAGAAAATATGCATCGCTCCTGCGTTTACTACTGACGCCTTCTCTTGTCTCCCTCTCGCTGTCCTTTTGTTCTCTCCGCTCTCCCGAGGTCTCGATCCTGACATCTATCGGTACCGTGTGTCCTGCATTGAAAAGTCTCTGCATCGTCTCGCATAAACCGTTCGCAAACATCCTCGATGCCAAAGGCGAGAAGATCCTGTCCGAGGCACTTTTATATCTGCACTCATTGGAATCACTCATCTGTCCCGCGCTCGACGAACCCGCGATCGTCCACCTCGCCCGCCTCCCCTTTCTTGTCGAGCTCTCACTGGAGCTCCAACTCGATTTCCAGCTGGAGAAAGTGAAGCCCTATATAGTCCCGCCCGCGTTCGCATCCGTCCAATCGTTGACGCTAAACGCCAGCACGCTCTCGACCCTGACGTCGCTCCTGGAAGGCATGCGCTTCAAGCCGAGGAGCGTATCGTTCGTCGTGGCGATTATGCCCTCCCCTGATGCATTACGTCTGTTTTTTCTCGCTCTGGCGAGTGCATGTGGCTCAGAGCAGCTGACGCGGATCTCATTGACCACGTCCAACGAACGTCAACGTAGCGTTCCACCTCAACAAGTCTCTCTGTCCACTTTCCAATCCCTCCTTGCACTCCCCAACATCGACACGTTCGGGTTCGACGTGCCGTGCGACTTGGTGCTTGACGACGACGCGATCACGATGTTGACCAAACACTGGCCAAAGTTGACCGTACTCTCGCTCAACGTAAAATCAGGCTGGGGGATCACTTCGCGCGTAACACACCGGGGCCTGATCACGCTCCTCTCCCGTTGTCCAGCGCTCACCGACCTCGCGCTCGCGGTGGACTTTTCAGAGATCGACGGGCCACACATCGAGATTCCAGAGTCGCGCCCGGGCAACGGGACGACGAACGACAAGTGTCTGGTTGCCAATTTCGTCACGTCCACCATAATGTTTCCGGTGACGGTCGCGGCGTTTTTGAGTGATGTTTGTCCCGAGTTGGAGGTCGTCAAGTCGTCGTGGAATCATAGCATGATTGGGACGGACGTGGACGTGGACGAGGTGGATATATACCGGGAGAGGTGGGATGAAGTCGAGAATTTGTTGCCCGCGTTTTCTGCGGTAAGGAGACAGTGTATGGAATGGGCCCGGAAGAGGGCGGAGGAGGGAGACGACACGCCTGCACGATGTACTGCTTAGAATTGGGAGACTTGGTCGATGGGATGGTGCGTACCTGACGATTTGTTGGGATGGAGTTTCGTGATGACTTTTCGTGATGGAGCAGACATGCTGGCATCGCCTTGGTTGGTGGATGGACATCCTCGCTCGTGACGGGGGTTCGGGGTAGCTGGCCATTGGGATTCACGTTGCGTGACCAAGACGCATTATTTGGTGAGGACCGGTAAGTAAGCCTGCAGTTTGCAACGGAGAAGAAGAACATCGGACATGAAGCAAATATCCAAACGTTAATCACGTATCGTATTAGACTCGAAGTGAATGATACATTTTGAAGATAGAATTCCTTGGTCAGGGTGGATGTCATATGGGCGGCATATCATCATGTACCAGGCTTGTGACCGTATTGTCCTCGATGTGGGCATCAAGAAGATGCTCAAGGCTTCTTTCACCTTTGATTCGAAACAAATAAGAGTCATGTGCTTGTAGCTCGTAAATTCCAATTTCCATCTGGATACATCCTCGCATTTAGACGGTGGGGCTGGGAAGTGCTGGGGGACGCCGAGGGATGGTAGTTACTCAGATAGACGCTCTCCGACTGTAGTCGCAGATGACGCGTCAGTGCGTGGAGAAACGGATACGCGAGCTAGAAGCCGTTCATTGAGTGACGCACCTTTCAAGTAGAGGGAGAAATCTGTGACGCGGGAATACTTTTGCGAAGCGTAGTTGTGGTTGTTTCTTGGGACCCAGCTTGCGGTTGATGGATCCGCCAGTCAACCCCTTCGTTTTCACGTCTTGGTATCCGCATTTGCTCAGATAGCTTAACCTGTGCTCTCCAGCCCACAATGGGGCCCGTCAACGAAACGCCTTGGGTTTGTGGGCGCTGTGACGCCGACGAAGAGCTGGATTGATTCGTGCTCTGAGCATTGTCAACTTCTTGGCCTTTTTTGGCACGCGAGGCATTGACCTGGAGAGAGTTCGAGGCTCCCAGTTGTCTAATCTGCCGTCCCATGCCGTTTGGAAGTCTCGCGAGCGCTCTAGCAGCAGCAGACTCTTTCGCAGCGCCTCGTGTCGGCCCAGACCCTCTTCCCAACTCGCTGCCGTCAACTTTTCGTTTGAGAATGAAATCAGATAAACGATTGAAAGTGCAGCGACGCCCCTATCGATCACTTACAATAAAAGAGGGCAGTGTAGGTGGGCCGTTGAAGGGGACCAGAGGCCGTTGTCACCCAATTTGTCCTGTCGTCGAAGTCCTCTCCGTGAATCGTTTTCAAACGTTGTGAAAGGATATTTCGATAGACTGATAGCGACGTGAGATCAACTGGCAGGATGACATCTCTACCCTTTTGCGCGCGACGCACCTCGTGGTTCCATTGTGGTCGTTCCAGACCTCAACGGGGTTGTACAGGGTATGACTTGGAGAAGACGATAGACTTCTGTAGGAGGGGCTGCTGCGACTCTTAGTGTACCTAAATACCTCCCTTCGATTGGTGCAGTACCGAGTGTGATCGCTTTGACTCAGCGTTGGTATGGGGAATGAACAGCCTTGACAATGAGCGTGAGATCCCTGGCTGTATCCACGCACTGCGGGATCAACGGAGATATTGAAAGAACGGTTGCTTGGCCCGTACATCCTTTAAGGTGATGATGCCAATGCAAGGCCTGCGGACTACGGCATGGTCGACATCAGAAACCCGACCTTACCTTGTGGCTGCGGGCAGGACGTGAAGTTTGAATTCCTTGCCAGTGAGCTCGAGGCTGCACATGATCACGATGGGGCAGTCAAATGGATGTCATTGATGTTGATAATGATGGAATTCAAGAACATGGAAGGATGCGGCGGTATTTGTCTGCTGATACCAAATACGAGCAAGCTACGGCGACGCGGACAAGACGCGACGTCTCAGAGACAAGGAGAATTACACATCTGAGTCGCTCGAGATTTGCAATCGGCGTCGTAGTATATTAGTAGACCCGTGCCAAAAGGGCGAATAACGAATAGTTGTCCCCGGCCCTTCCAAGGTCACTCAGCGCTCAATTTAATCGACACCAAAACAGATTCTGCTCTTGTTCGAAACAGCATCGCTGGGCTGCTGATTGAGAGTCCTAAAAATCAAGACTGCAGTGCATGCTTGTTGCCCGCTCGCACCAATCGTTTTCGGTGGTAAGCGACGGTAGCTGGTGGTAGTCAGTGATCGATGACGCCCAATCCACAGATAACGGCTTAACGCTACATCTCTTGGGAACGGTATAGTTTATGCTAGGAACGAAGGATATCGAGGTGAGTTTTGTAGTGTTACGTAGGTCATCAACTTTGAAGTGAGCAGACAGCAACAAAAGTCGCTCTAGTCTCGGTGGCGTCGCGGACCTTGGAGCGATTTGCATCCGAGCCGTCTAATTTCCCAGTGACGTGACAAAACGGCACAAACCAGAGTTTTGCCAAGGAGCAATTCGACAGACGTGTCCTTTTCGTTCCACCAGACGTTGACTTGTGTCGCAATCGCTCGTTGCTCTCACAATCTTCTCAAAGGCGTGTTCTAAACTCCCATCACCGTGTTTCGCTACCCTTGGACATGTCTACCGAGTTCGTACATACACCAATCGACGGAATACCTCAGGTGCGTCTTTTCGACTGATGCCCAAATTCCTACTTATACTCTGTCATTCCCTAGATTCATGCCGATCTACGAAGGAGCTTCAGAGCCGGGAAACTCAAGTCCATCGCAGCTCGCAAGACGCAAATCCTCCAACTTGCCTATCTCCTCAAGGATAACTATGACCGTTTCAAACAAACGTTCGCGGAAGACCTCGGTCGCCCATCTCTCGAGACAAGCTTGTACGTTTCTCTTGTGCCATGCCTCTCACGGCCCCTCGTTGATGACTTCCATTATTCGGTCGAGTCAGCCTCGAACTCGACTCGACCATCAGCGACTGCAAAATTGCATATGACCGTGTCGACAAGTGGGCTCGCACAGAAAAGGCGACTTTCAATGTCACCTATGCAGCCTTCCGCCCTGTCATCCGAAAAGAGCCCAAGGGTGTCGTTCTCTCCATCAGCCCGTTCAACTATCCAGTTTGGTTGGCACTCGGCCCCATGGTACTCTACCTTTTTTTTTTCGTATTCCTTCGCAGGATGTTCACGTCATACCAGATTGGCGCTATCGCGGCCGGCAACTGCTTCGTACTCAAACCGTCCGAACTGTCGCCAGCAACCAGCGGTCTGCTCGCTGAACTTATTCCCAAGTATTTGGATTCTGACGTCGTACGCGTCGTCATGGGGGGCATTCCCGAGACAACCAAAGTATCAGTACCTCAACCCGAACTCTTTCGCGTGATTGACTGACCCGGCTAACCATAGCTCTTGGAACTCCCTTGGGATCACAGTGCGTATTTTTAGCATGTCTGTTTCCAGCTAACGTGCGGACGTGATGACAGTTTTGTACACTGGAAATGGGCGGGTTGCGAGGATCGTGTGTGCTGCAGCTGCCAAGACATTGTCGCCTGTCAGTCTCGAGGTAAGTCAAGCTATATGCGCCTCCCAGAGTGATTTCTAACCATCTCTTTAGCTCGGTGGCAAGTCTCCCGTCGTCATTGATTCCAGATGTGATTTCAAAACGGCGGCAAAACGTATCATGTGGGGCAAGTGTGTGAATGTAGGTCAGACCTGCGTTGCGCCGGACTACATCCTCGTGCAGGAAGACGCCGAGGATAAGATTGTCCAGGCACTGAAAGAGGCGTTCGTCCTTTTGTGGTGCATACCACGACTTCCGTCGCTGATAGTCTTTTGCCCTCTAGGCACGACGAGTTCTATCCGAATGGTGCCATTGGCTCACCTGACATCAGTCATATCATCAACAACGCACACTTTAATCGCATCAAAGGTCTGATCGAGAAAACATCTGGAACGATCGTGTTGGGCGGTCAAACTGACGAGTCTAAGCTGTTTATTGCTCCTACGATCGTCAAAGGAGTCAAGGACGACGACTCGTTGATGAGCGAGTAGGTCGATGTCTTGCAGAAAACGATCCGAAATTAACTCCATGGCACAGGGAGCTGTTTGGTCCCGTCCTTCCTATAGTCCCCGTCAAAAACCTCGATGAAGCCATTGAATTCATTAACAACAGGTGTGTTTTATTCAGTTGCATATCGAGGGTCGTCCTGACACGTCTACAGAGACCACCCACTCACGCTCTACGTCTTCTCGCAAGACTCGAGCTTCAAGAACAAAGGCAGGTGGTTCGATTAGTTCGACGTGCCATATGTTTGACTCGGTATCGCAGTCTTCGACAACACGCAGAGCGGCTCAGCTATTGCCAATGATGTATTGGTCCAATGCGCGGGTGGGCAGTGTCCTTGATGACTGAATTTGACATGACTAAACCACTTTCATAGCCGACGGTCTCCCGTTCGGTGGCATCGGGCCGAGTGGAAGTGAGTACCTCCTTAGACTACCCTATGATGCAACTCGAACGGCCTTTCGAACTCAGGTGGCTATCATACTCGCAAGTTTTCCTTTGACCTGTTCACTCACCTGAGATCATCGATCGACTCCCCTTCACTGTACGTGTGAATTTCGGATAGTCGTTCTGCTCGACTCACTCGAAAACATAGGGTTGACTTGATTATGGGGAGCAGATATCCCCCTTACAGCGTAAGCCCGTTGTTCCGATCATGAGACTTGGGTTGCACACTTATATCCCAACCAGGTGAAGAAGGAATCCTGGCTGAAGAATGTGCTTGGGGTGCGGCTACCGCCGCGTCCTCTCCCGGCGCCTGGCTCGGGCGAGAGCAAGGTAGGTTTTGTTTCCATGCAGCCCGGATTGGGGCTTACTGATCAAAGCCTCATGCGAACAGCCAGTCGCAGTGAGCAGCGGAGGGCAAATTTGGGTGCTCCTAATTGGTGTACTGACTATCTTGGTCGCTTGGAGACAGAGTGATGCACAAGGACTATTTCAATGGTTGAGAGGGCTCGTGAACGCCTAGGTTGGAGGAATACATGCTGTCTTTTTTGTTTTTGGATCACTTTCACGTTCATATATTCCATTTCTTAAATGTGTGGATCGTTTATTGTATGTCTTCAAACGAGAATCAACGTTGTCTGCTATGATGCGATCGATCGTGCGTCCTCTACAGCGTCCCTTGTCGCCAGGTATCCCCTCTCATAACAATAGCGTTGCGTGATAAGTTAAATCATCCTCCTCCAAGTGATCGTCCTGTTCTCTTCCTCCTCCGACGAGTGCGACGCACCCGAAGCCGTCGTCCTGTGCTTCTGGATGGGCGATGACGAGCCCGTGGTCGGATGAGGATGACCGTAACGCGCGTGCCATGCCATCGTCCTACGCTGCTTCCGCGTCCGCACGACTTCTGGTGCGCACGCCCGGAGTGCGTCTGTCACTAGGCAAGCACGGTCGATCGACATCAGAGTGTGATCCGTACTCTGCGTCTCTCAAAGAGACAGTACCCGAGTGTGATGAGTAACTGTGGTAGCATGATCATAACATCCTTACCATTGTGCGTAACTATGGAATAGCGCAGCGGCACTAATGTTTCTACATTGTTCGCCAGGTCCTCCAGTGTCCATGATTGTCCCTGGTCCTGGGTCACGATGATTAAGAACGAGTATAGGAGGAAACGATATCTTACCCCTTCAAGCGATTTCCGCGAATCTATCCACTGACTATCACTGGTCATCGCAATTTTTGCAGATGGTTCCTATACCGTAGTATGAGTGTGACCGTTGCCAATAGTGCCTGTCAATTGACAATTTGTGTCGGTCAGGTGTAAACGGGCGATGAGAGGTTGACCGTACCCGCGACGTATTGGGTACACGCTGGATTATTACACTATTCTGTGACGTCTCAGTCCCTGGTGGGGCCTCGATTGAGCCCCCGCCGATGCAAAAGTTAGAAACCAATTGGAGGGGTAAAGCCATTTGCGCAAGCCAGCTACTCGTCGCTCATCCGGCCGTGATTCGGTGAGATTGGGTGTGACTGTGAATCCACGTATGAAAAATCTCTCTTGAGGGTCTGGTGGAGGGCCGATCTTATACTCGGAGCGACGTGTAGGGTTAGTGTTCCTGGCCGATCCCTTCTTCTTCAAGTTCCGATACGACACGTCACAATCGTAACCCACGACACATGTAGGTGCTCACTGCCACCATCCTCAAACAAGTCTTTGAGATCGAATATATCTTACAACATACCCAAAAGTTCCCTGATGTTCAATTGGAGGAGATGTTGGAAAACTTTGACGAGATGACGCTGGGTGACGGTGAAAAGGCCAGCTGAAACGGAGAAAATCGTGGAGGGCATGTCAGTTTGATAACCACTGCAAAGTTTGGGTGTGCTGTAACCGTCGGTCGCGCCGTGGCGTCCGTCGACGTGGCTGAGACTACGTAAACACGTTCCTCGCTTTCTGTGACATGTGCGATTCCACCAATAAGCTTTAACCTATAGCTAGTAGGAAAGTCGCTGCCAGTTCAGATCAGCTGGCATGTCGAGATTACGCGACCCGAATAAAGCATCCAAGCACAAGCACTCACGTCTCCGAGTCGGAGATTTCCCCCTGACGATGCCACCCCCATCAGCATTATGTACCCCGACTTTTTGGTGACTTTACCGACTGTGGCGTCTTTGGCAGGCGTCACAGGCACAAAGTCAACAAAGTCGCCCAACTTTTTTCAGGCATGTCCCCGTCTTGTCAAAGACCATTCCACTTTTTAAAGTAATGATTTGAAGTACGACACAGACAGTAGAAAAGTACACAAAGACAACCAAGATGGCAGAAAAGTAGGATACTGTTGATATAAAAGTGGAATCAAAGTATGAGAAGTCAACTGAAATGCTGGGTCACATAGTGGAGAAATCTATCAGTCTATACGTGGTTGAACAGGTTAGCATGTCCACACTGGGGGCTGCAACCCCCTCAGAAGGAATATTGAAGACACAGGTTGAACTGCCCAATGTCACTAATCACCACTTTATACTGTTATAAACACCAGTTATATCTAACTTTTACTATGCTCCTTCAAACTTTGGACTTCATCATATTTTACTTTTCAAAGTCACGTGACCAGTTGCACGTGATCGTGAGACATTGACACGTGATTAGGTCTAGAACCTATGATGTCATACCTCATGGTTTTCATTTCTGCTTTGTGTGAATTCTATTTACATCCTCTTCACATGAATGCTTCTTATTTGATCCCCATCTACTTCTATTCACATCTACTAGTTCTAGAAGTAGTAATTCCTGTACCTGCACAGCTTGGTCTGTGCACCATTCCTTATAATATAAAAGCTAGGTGGTCTTCACTGGATACTCTCCAGTTTTGACCACTTGGTTATTCGCTGTAAAAGGCTTGAGTTGTTGCAGACCTAGGATACGACGTGCGTAGATAGTGGATGCTGTTATAAACACCAGTTATACTTAACTTTTACTACACTCCTTCAAACTTTGGACTTCGTCATATTTTATCTTTCAAAGTCATGTGACCAGTTGCACGTGATCGTGGGACATTGACACGTGATTAGGTCTAGAACCTATGATGTCATACCTCATGGTTTTCATTTCCGCTT
>JBBPLY010000296.1:1795-18580 GCA_038090035.1 Xerocomus nothofagi | reverse complement strand
GATCAGGGTGCGCCGCGTCCGACAAGCCGAGGTGGATACCCAGGCGTCGGCTTACAGTCGCTGGTTCCCCGTGCCCCGTCGCCAGCGAAGGGACCGAGCCCGACGACGGCCGTGCAGACTTACAGCAGAGGTCCCCCAGCCCCGAGCGTGACACCGAGCAACGGCGCTCTCGTTCGCGGCATGTCCGTTTCACGTCGGCCGGTGACGCCGACCAATCCTGTTGGTATCGCACTGGGTCCAGACGGACGCGTGGTACACGACGTGATGGCACCGCCTATCCGGCAAACTCCGTCGCATTACCCACAGCCCGGTCCTCCCCCTCAGCCCACACAGCCCCCTCAACCCTACCCAGGATACCACGATTCGAGCAGAGCGCTGACACACCCACAGCAACCAGTGCAAGTGCAGCAGCAAGTACAGCAACAGCAACAGCCACCAGTCCCACGTAATGACTATGCCGTCGTGGGACCCACTGCATACCCCGGCGCTCAATCTTACAATTACGGTCACCCACCTCAGCACCCGACGTACAATGATGGGTATCATGGCCAACCATACCCGCAGGGGCCGCCACCGCCGCCACCGCAATCCAATTACAATGCCAACTATGGATCGGTGACGAGACCTGCGTATCATCCTTCACAGACGCAGAGCGTGGGACACGTGGCTAATCCGACGACCCAGAGGTATGCCAATACCAATACGGTGTATCGACCGACGAGTCCGGGTATGAGACGGTCGCCGTCGCCTGCGCCTCCGCGTGGGCAGCCCCCGCCGACGGGGACGTACACGGACGACGGCAGGCCGATCTTGTTCTACGGTGCGTGATTGCTTTGCGATCGTTCGTCTTTGCGTTGTGTACCTTGTTGACTGATCCGGTCTTACAGTCAAGGCTCTGTATGACTATTCTGCGACGATCGACGAAGAGTTTGATTTCCAAGCGGGGGACATCATTGCCGTGACAGACACGCCCGAGGATGGGTGGTGGAGCGGTGAATTGCTAGATGACACGCGGAGGCAGGCAGGACGACATGTGTTCCCGAGCAACTTTGTGTGCCTGTTCTGAGCGTCGACTTTCTCGGACGACGGGTGGGCGTTGTAATGCGGTGTACATGTCTTTGGTTTTCTTTTTTTTTCTTCTTGTTCTTGACGTTGATTCTTTGCTGCTTCTTTGATTACCCCTCAACTAACAGGATATATCACACTGATTTTTTCGTCGTCGTCGTTTTGTTTACCCCCTCCGCCATGTGTGCCTGCTTTATGTTGTTATCTTACCCGCTTCGCTCGCGATCACCGCAAGTACTCGATTACGACATGCGGTTGGTCGGCTTGCGTTTGCATCCCTTGCCATGCGTACAGTGCCAGTATGACTCGTACGTGTGTCTTGATCGTCCCGCTCGAAACATTATGGTTGGTTTGGCGTCGTATGTTTACCTCGTCCGATCGTGGAAATAAGATTACATATCGATGAGAAATGGGGGGAAGGTATTGACGTCGCTTTTATATTTTTGCTCGACATGAACGACGACGCGTGTTTTTGTCGTTTGATCAATACTGTTGGCCATGCGCTTGCGAAAGTATAGAGCTCGCGTCTAGCTGGGTGCAGTTACCTCGCTAGCGTGAGGTTTCTAGGATTTGAGTGCGTGCGGCGTCGGGAACCGTGTCCGAGTACATAGCGTGGCCCCTCGTCGCCTGATCTCGAGGGCAGCGATTGGCCAGCCCGTGCACGATGATGGTGTCAAGAATGCATACTTTCAGGAATGAAGGAAACACGCTTCCTACCGCGTCACATGTCATTTATGATCACCTGCCAGCGATTGCTCCCGCTCATTCCTGATCGACTTTAGGTCGTTCTCGTGCTCGATGGAACGAACGCGGACGTTGATTCGTGTGCTAGAACCCCCCTCCGAGCGTCGCGCTCCCCTCGAAATAACTTGCACTTTCCAAGAACCGCCCATGCCGTTCTCCCGTCGGTCACTTCAAAGTGTTCGCGTCATACATGCTCTCGTGTGTTTACAGCTAGCTATCACGATAATACCAGCTCTATGACTCACATTCAAATATTTTTCGCCCGCTCGATTCGTTCTAGGTACTTACATATCATGCCAGCGTCGGTGCGATTCCCACCCCGAGATTCAGGACCGGCGATGAACGGGTCACGAGTCCAACTCTACGTGGACTGTCCTCCTCTGCGAGCGAGGGTTTCAGATCAACCACAAGCTCGGTTTTCTCCGAACGAGATAAGGACAAAGATAAAGTTGTCAGCGCTAGTGCTAGTGGCCACCGCTGGCAGTATAGTAAACTCGCGAAACGAGTCACTGGCACGGGCCGAGGCACGACTCTCACAGAGACGAGTACCAGTCGCCGACGAGCGAAGAGCGATCAGAACGGCTCCTACTGGCACCCCAGGGGAGGGGGGGGGGGAACGAAAAAAAAAAAGGGACCGACCATATCGAGGTCATCGCTGGCGAAGCTAGGTCTCGTGGCTCAATTGAGTCCGTTTACTCTATCAAGGGGGGGAGGGGCGATTTTTTTAAAGTTTTCGGTTCCTCGTCTTTGCACTTGCCAGCGTTTGGCGTAAATGCTGCCTCGTCAAAGGTGATTCGGCTAGCGGAAGATATCAGGCTGGAGTTTTGAGTTTGAGCTTTGAGGACACGGGATCACGGCGAGGTCATGCCTAGTTTTCACATACGGCTGACTGCACGATCGGCCTCTCAGATCTCAGCGCTCAGCACCCAAGATAATCGTGATCGCGGTGCACGACTCGTCACCAAATTGAAGAGATAAGACAGAAAAAGACATCCGACGTTCCCGACGTGAGTCAGGCCAGGTTAGTGTTCCATTCTTTAAACCAGAAACTAGAACCAGCCGCGCGGTGCTGTCAGTCTGGTTCCGATACTTTAGAATTGAGTCCTAACCTCATCGGGAATA
This sequence comes from Xerocomus nothofagi, assembly GCA_038090035.1. Classification (NCBI taxonomy): domain Eukaryota; kingdom Fungi; phylum Basidiomycota; class Agaricomycetes; order Boletales; family Boletaceae; genus Xerocomus; species Xerocomus nothofagi. The sequence continues at coordinate 15,649 of JBBPLY010000296.1, read as the reverse complement.
GACGTCCCCAAAACTTTGAACCTCGGGAGTTTTGTTTCACTTCTCACCGATTTGGTGACGAATCGTTTGTGATTATCATGGTACCGATCGAAGGCTAGCGACTAGCTGTATATGTATTCTTCTTCTGAGCTACCATGATCCCACAGTGATCTCGCCTCGAAGTCGTCCGCTAGCTGAAGCTGCCTTTGCAGCGTTATATCAACACTACTGGCGAGTTGAGATATTCGTCTTGGACTGAAAACTTGATCCACCCCCCTGAAAGAATAAACGGACTCATTCCCTCCTGCATACTAGACGACCGCACGAGCGAAACAAAGAGCCGTCTCGTTTTTCGTCAACAGATTTATAGTTCAATAACCTCGCTGCTCTCGGAGACAGGAAAAAAACGAAAACGACTCGACCGAATCGCGAAAAGAAAAAACGGACAGCAGATAGACTCGCGAAGAGATTTCAAGCGCATACATACAGCCAACGCCAACGCCAACGCCAACGCCAACGCTGTGGGGTAGTAAGTCGTCAGCCTATCGACGATTAATCGGTCCAAATCCGATCTCGCAAGTTCACTTTATCCAACGGCGGCCGCATCCGATAATCAACGGCAGGTCCAAGGGTCGTCGTCGTTCCTTATCAAAGGGGATGTGGCGACATTACCCCCGCACGCGAGAAGAAGAAGAAGAAGAAGAAGTTGCTGGGGGGTCCCCTCAGGTCTCAGGGTTGGATCGAGTCCCTGCATGTGGGGACGTCATCGCGGGGGACCACGAGTTTCCATATGTAAGAATGTTCGCCCGCTGCGAGTCCTTCGTGCGTATGTGTGAAACCACCTACGCGAGTCGACGAATAAAGATCGGAGACGCCCTAGAAGAGAGAGAGAGAGAGAGAGAGAGAGAGAGAGAGAGAGAGAGAGAGAGAGAGAGAGGTGATGGATGAACGTGTCAGCGCGTCATGTGATGCATTATACCCCATCGAGGTACGACTTGATGTTAGCGTTACGATTGGAATCTGGTGTTCGATAGACTCAAATGGGGGTATCTGGCGTGTCACTTTAATGAACTCTGGCCCATGACATGAGCTAATTTTTCCTGGAATGGCAGCGTGTTCAGCGCCGCAGGGGTTGCCGTTGCCGTCGAGCGCTGCAGCGCTGAGGTCTGAACACGTCGTCGTGGGTATGATACGCAAGGAAGACTACATCGAAACAACGGGGAGGGGACCGAAACGTGGGTTCCGCAGCGCTCAGATAGGCTATACGGGTTTCGCGGGTTTAGAAAGGGCTGAGCCTGTGGGGAACGTTCCGCCGCAATCTAGTACCTTGTACTGATCTGGGGATAACGATGATAATCTGTCATCCGCCTGTCCGACCGTGGATCAAATATTCTACAGAGTCAGTGATCGTTATCGTCTCTCTGCGTAGTACTGGCGGTAGGACCTTGGAGATAGAACATTGATGGCAGTGGCTCAAGGTTCGTGATCTGTGCTTGCGTCGTTGGGTATTAATACGGTCGAGGGGCGGTGGAAAGTCGGTGCTTGCGTTGCTCGTGAGCCGGTCGTGTTGCCTGCCCGACTGCGATCAGTTCGGTCGACGGCGAGGCCTTGGTTCCGTAGCGAACGAGATGACAATGTACTTCACGGGTTCCCAGGCCACGAAAATTTCATCAATCAAACGTATTATCCGCGCCACATCGCAGTTTGGTTTCCCTGTACACCGGTAGTCTAAGAGTAGATCTTTCCCCCGCGAAGACCGCACAGATAAAGCGGTGTCAGAGGATGCGAAGAGTGGACGGCGACGACGCTGGAATGGAATCCGAGAACCGGGAAGAAGGACTAGCCGAACCCTTTTCTTTCCCCCGCTCCGGTGAGGAAAGCCGGGCGAACGTTCCCTGATACCACATCTGGGAATGTGGCCTCGCGGAGATGTAAACGCAAGGATTATGTCTTAGTCGGCATCGGAAAACGGGCGTGATTGCGCCAAGCGTCCCGGGGAACGAGCGAGAGATGATAATCTAGGCTGACGTTGTGCATCGAGGTCAGGGACGCAGACGGTTTATAAAAGGCGTCGTTCTAGTTCGAGAATGGTAGACGCCTCCTTCCGTTCCCCCATTGATCGACTCGACTCTAGAAGCCGGACCAGACGCTGATTGCACCTTTTGGGACTCGGTTGTTTCAGAGTGAAACACTGGAATCATTGTCCGTAGCGACCGCATTCACCGCCTTGTACGAGTTATAAGACACCTCCCACTCACGAGCCTTTACTTCCATCCCATCATGCGCCCCTACGCCATCTACGAACACCCAGACTTTACTCTGTCCGACGATAGCATATCCACCCTCCAACGAATGGCTACAGCGATCGCCGTCGTTGCAGCATCTGGTGCAGCCGTATACGAGATATTGACGCATATGGATATCAAAGCCGGGTAAGAAGCACATTGTTTTCGGCATGCGAGCGTCAACTGACGGGGTATCAGTCTCTCTTCCTTCCTATGACTTTGATGCATCCCCACAATGCTGGGCTATCATGTTTAGATGACTGGGTGATGGTTGTCGGCCGAGATGGCTGGTCGTTGTATGACTATGGGAACGAGGGCTGCACCGGGAGTGCATGGAGACCAAGAATGGGGCTGTATGATGCAGGGTGTACGAACAGCATGTAAGATGCCGAGCGAGTGGAAACGCCGGCAAGGGGGGCTACATTAGAACCATCGTTGATCCGACATGAACGTCGAGTCTTTTAAATATATTTAACCTTTGAAGGCCGTTCTGCGTGTGAAGTCGTTCGTGCCTTACGTGGGTGAGCATCAACGTGGTTGTCAACGGGTAAAGGATGGAATGACAAGGGGGTAACTACAGCTGTTGGATCCTTTGCTGCACCTTTTCTCTCACTGTCTGGTATGCGCTCAAGAGCGTTTGTTCGTTGATCACGATTTCGGTCGTATCGGCTTTCGGTCGACTGACTCGAGAGGCGATCGTGGTAGAGTCAGTTTCGACGATGATGCTGTGAATGGGAGTGAGATGGTCGTTTGGGAATACGAGGTCAACGGTTACCCATCGTCTATGGTTTCGTCCAGACAGAGCAAGACCAAGTCGAGGTTTTCGAGTACGGCCCGCTTTTCGACCTGATTCCGGAGCAAGAGCGAGAGGGCGTCGGCAAAGGCGGTGAGGACGGAGTAGAGCATGATTTCGTTTTCTGCTGGTCCACCGATGACATAAAAGATGAGGTCGAGCGAGTGACGAAAGACTGCGAGATGGCCATCAAAGAGGATCACATCGCCTTGGATCCATGTGAGCAGCGCCCGCGTGAGTACCCGCCAGACCCACCGCCTGGTTTTTTGGTCTTTTGCCAGAGACCTTTTTCGAACGTGCGCTGGTCTTTTGGAACGGGCGGTCGATAGTATTTCGCGAGCACGCGGTGGCCTTCGCTGTCGAGAATGAGAAAGGCGTTGACGCTGTAGAGGGACGGGTTCGTCATGGGGTGTGGAGACGGAGTTTGAAACGCGGGTCGGCATCTCTCTGCGACGTCACTCATCACCCGCTGCCAATTTCGAGCGGAGTCAGTCCTGCGTGAATTTCATTCACCTGCAAGTCATTTCGCGCTTCCAGTGTAGCTCGATGAATTCAATTGACTGCCACCCGTTGTCCGTGTGCCGTTTCTTTTTATGACGGATTCCTCTGCCGTGCTCGTCGGGACTGCTCGGCTGGCGGCCGGTTTGAAAGAGCGTCGTGCTCCACAATGCGGCACCTCTTTCAACGTTTATCAGCGGATATCTCCTTGATATCGCTTCATTCTGACGGCCACGTGAAGGGCAGCCTGCGATCCGCTTTACGTCAATGACAACATACCTTTGCCTGCCCTCCCCTCGCTTGTGGGCCAAGGGGGGCGTACAGCACTTAGTGGACGCATTCCTCTCCACGGACACGCTTGTCCTAATCGTTCCTCTTTCAGTCTGAGCCACCGTGTGCTTTGCTTGAGCTCAGTAGCCCCCTCCTCTCTGGGCAAAATGAATACGCCATTCGTTCGACGAGGTCAGCAATTTCCGCTCGTTCTGTTCCTCCTCAGTGATCAAATGCTCAGTGCCTTGTCACACACACTTGTTAAGCTCTTTGAGGAAGAGTGTTTATTGATGATCAACTGTCAGCTTAAAATGTTCACCATGACGCCATTACTCCGCATCGCCTTTGACGGCCCGGGAAGCGCTAGTCCATTCCGCTCGCCGGAACATGCAATCCTGCCTGCAACCTGTTCCAAATCGTGATGCTGCCCTGCTTCGGATTTGCAAGACATTCAGAGCGCGGCAAGCGTAGGGTCGCCATGTTCCTCTTACCACTGTGCAGCCTCGCCCCCGCATTCGACACTTGGGGAATATATAAAAGCCTATCCGGTCTTGGATCTTGACCCTTGACCAAGACCCGTTCGGAGTCGTTCCACTGACTCCAAAAGAGAACTCGATTTCCACTCTTACACTTGCACGTTCTCCTTTCAACTCCCGATTCTTCAGCCCACTCTTCCCTCTCGCCCTCCCTGATGGCAGGTCTCGACTATTCCACTTTCTCTCTGTGGTGAGCACGACCGGTCATCGCAAGTCATCTCGTCTTCATCCTACAAGCACCCTCTAGTTCCGCCTTGACGCCTTCACAACCACCTCCAACCAGATCTTACCCCGCTGACCAACAACACGTTGCAGAAGATGTCATCGATTCGCATATATGTAATGCACAACGTGATGATCGTCCCTCCTCAAGGTCCGTCCTTGCCGTTCACGTGTAGACGATTGTTCTCATTCTCGAAAAATCCAATCACAGCACAGAGATGACCGATTGCCCACGTGAGCGTTCGCTGAGGTTGTCCGAACTATATCAAGCACAGGGGCCAAGTGCCCGGACGTTTGCTTTTCCTGCTTCTTCGCTTCGAAACGATTCGGCAGACGACCAGGGGAATATCTTGTGTGCACAGCTTGGCGGGTTTCACTTCACTCCGCAATATGGTGGTCATGGGCACGGGGCGGCTGACGAGTCTGTAAATGCACCGACGGCCATCACTGAGAACTCGTACGTCTGTCAGTTTATCGAGCCTGAGCTTTCCCACTTACGTTCACTGTGGCAGCTCCTGGAGTTCACATCAACGCACATCGCTTCGTGGGTCCATCTCCCAATGCATCAAGGCGACCAGTCCTATTCCCGAGGACGCGAGGCCGGGGCTGTCTACACTTCATTGTGACGTCAGCGCTCGGTCACCTGCTCGTCGAGCGAGCATGATGAACACAGACCGGCATCTCGGTAGAGGCTATGATTTCGGTCCTGCTGGTTCGAGTCCTTCGCACTTACCCTCCATGACCGTGGACGTCTTCTTACCAGACGTGGCGATCGCGAGTCCTTCGTCCCCCTCTACGGCGTATCAAGATGACGACTTTTCGGGCGCAGACTGCGCTCATACGTTCGCTTACGCTGATCAACTGCCTGTGATGACGGGTACGACAGCGCCTGAACAGGCGAGTCACTACCTTGATCGCAAGACTGTGCGATCACTCGGTGGATTTCAAGAAGCTGCTCACCAAGATATAACATCCCTCGATCACCGCTTTCCAAGTGAGATGGCCACGCCTTTTCCTGGCTACTCGTCCTCACAGTCACCGCACGATCACCCCATTTACGAGGCCCCTTCTTTCGGTACAGCCATACACGCAGAAGAGCTCCCGCGGCCAGGGTCCGCTCCGCCGTTGATTGACAGTCAAGTACCTTTCGTTGGCGATGCTCGAGCGGTCTTACAGTCCCCTGGAAACACCGCATTTGGCGACCATGTCAGTCGGCCGCACACGCACGCCTGGTATCCCCAGGTTGTCATTCCTTCTGCGGGACAACAAAGTCCGCGATCCTCCCCGAGGAGGGCTGGTTCGATCGGGCACAATTCTGAGAAAACTCCGCCAGGCTCGCGTCATCTACGCCGATGGTCTTCGGTGACTAACCCTGCCTTACGCGCGTCGCCTCCCTTTTCGCCATCCTTTTCCCCGAATATCGTCCCCTTTCCCCAGTATGCTGTTCCACCACCACCGCCCCCACCGTCCACGTCAGACACTCCCTTTTCGCATTTCTCGCCTTCCGCAGAGTCGGAGAGCGATGACCCGTCGGCGTACGCGTTGCCTCATCCCGCCGACGCCGTTCCGACCGAACAACACCAATCACAACTACCGCTCCCCACGCGTACCGTCATCCGATGCGACGGCCATCTCATCGACGAAGAATCCTGGACCGCCGCCCTCCAACGCCCAGACAAGCTCCTCCACGTCTACGAATGCTTCTGGGACCTCTCCCATTCCCCCTGTGGGATGTGGATCGAAGGCGACCAATCGAGCGTCGCCGACCACCTCGCCCTATTCCACGGTTTTCGTGGCGGCGAAGTCACGACGCGCTGTTTGTGGCGCGATTGTCCAAAGCCACATATGAAGGGGACGAGCATCGGTCGTCATGTGGTGACGCACATCGGATTCAGAGTCAAGTGTAATACGTGCAAGCATGAGTTTGCGCGCGTGGACGCGTGTAATCGGGCGCACAGTCGTTCGGGGTGTTTGGGGGTGGGTCAACCGATGTATGGGGACTTGCAAAGCGTGCTGGACGCACGCAAGGTCGATCCGTTGTTGCGGCCGTCCAAGAAACGGCGTACGGACGATTAAGGAAGGAAGGAGGGCCGGGGGGAATCTCATCGATGTAATTTCACTTCGTTCACTGATAAGCTGGCCTTTTTTTTTTTTATCATCTCCCTCTCATCTCTTCTTCTGTCGTCTAATTTTTTTTTTTATATCTCTTTCGTGTGGAGCAGTGCTCCCGTTTTAACTCGGGTCAGGCACCCAAATCTCTATATTGTAGATTTCCTTTTCTTCTTTCTTTTTTTAAGTTATATTTTTACATAAAAAAACAGACGTGCTTTTTCTTTTTTTTTCTCCGTCACTGTTGTAGTTGCGTGTAGAGATATACTCGATCGGTTTGGTGCGTTGACGTCGCCCATATTGTTATTGCATGCGTTCGTTCTTCTTGCCTGTCTGATCATCATATCATCCGCACCTCACGTCGCGTCAGGTCGAACACGACATGTATTACCACCGGTAAAATAGACCCGACCGATAATCGTACAACATGTTCTGATTTAATTCCACATGGCTTGAGCGTACAGACCAAGCACCGCATTTGCCAACGTAGGCGTGTACATGGACACGTCCGCCGACGTATAGTTGGTCGTGCTCTGAACCTCGTTCAAGATCTTCAACACGGTGCTCTCGATAAAGTCGACAAAGACCAGATCGATAGGGGCATCGTCCGTCACGTTCGGAGGGTTGGAGCTGATGTAATTTGGAAGGGAGTAGTAGGGTAGCGGGACGTGAAGCGTGTCATCGCCAGCGCCAGCGCATCCCTAGTGGCATGCAAATTAAAAATAAAAATAAATGACAGCTCAGCGATCGAGAAATGCCGAGGATGGAAAGACGAGTCTCACGTCCGTGGTGACGTATCCGAGCGTCAGGTTGGTCGCCTTGGCAGTCTGCACTTGTCGCCTGTCCATGTCTTCCAGCCAGTTGCGATAACGCCTCTCGACGTATCCGCGGCCCCACAGTTCCATTTCCAGTGTGGAACGTTTAGATGAGCTTCCTTGGTTCAAAGCTGGCAGGACCTGGTTCGCGACGCTGGCAGTCACGTTGGGGATGTAATAGAACGAATCGGTGAACGGCGCGGCGGTGAGTTGGTCGTTCTTGGTGAAAGGTCCTTTGAAAACGTTGAATCGCAGTTCACCCGAGTTCGTGATGATGATGTTGGGAATCCCGGAGCGCGTGTTGTTGACGGCGAGGGCGACCGGTGCAGCTTCTGCGATGAACAACGTCAATACGTTCCCACTGGACGGGTATGGGTTTCTATGTAGAGCATCGTCAGTCAAACTGATGAAACGCTTCATCACCGAGTCAGGACGTACTGATCCATGGTATAATCCTGGGGAGCAGTACCGTACAAGTAACTCAGATCGAAATCGATAGCAAGCTCCTGCATGCCGTAGGTGATATTACGCCCATTTTGGGTGTCGAAAGTTCTGTTCGACCGCGCGGTGTGATACTACAGGTCATCTTGTCCCACGATGCTCGGAATGCGATATGATCTGGACATACCTCGTAGGCGACCCTATTCTGATCGATATACCTCCGAGTAAACGTGATGTTGTTGGTGTTTCCCTTGGCAGCGTCAAGGTCCGCGCCTATTGAGCCTCAGTGGCGTTCATAATCAAGGAAGATGCAGACACGCACTCATCCAGCCTTGAATATGATAAGAGTGAGCTAATCATCACTGGAGGCAGCCAACGTACCAATGGTTTCCATGTAACGACCGCTCTCTAGGGCCATCGACCTTCCGTCGTATTGTTGACAATCGCGAATGTGGGTATGTCCTGAAGGGACAGTCAGGCACCAGGACGATTTTGTACACTGGAGTGGCAATGCATACCTCCGAAAATCAGTATGGGCGTATAGGGATGTACAGCCCGGACAGCATCAAAGACAACAGGCCCTAAAACAATGCTTCATTGACGCTGGTTCCAAGGTCAGTCGAACCTTGGCCTACAATTATCATAAGATACTGGCATGTGGCTGGTTATACGTGTTAGAGAAGATCGCGATGAGACTTTAAAACATACCCAACCAGAACGAATACATCTGGTTCCTCTGCGATGGCTTCCGCAAACTGTGATAACTCATGCATTAAACATGCATCACAAATATAGATTGATGCACTCACCCATTGCTCCTTCACCATATCGGCCACATATTGAACAGTGGTATTGGCCGAGTTACCTGTAAAGTCGTAGAGAACACCAAGGGACGTCACGGTGCGACCTCTGTGGACAATTTATTAGTTGTGCGATAGGAGCCACGACAAAAGAATATCAAGGCGATGTGAATTTTAAAAGTCACAATGGGGTAATATTCAGGGAACGATGCGTACTTGCTCGTTGTGAACTTCGTATAGCGATCTGTCATCCAAGTTGCACGGAACGTTAGTTAGGAAAGTGCGTCGCAGTCCATAGGGACAGCACGTTCTGAAGCGAAACAAGGGAAGTGATTACTCACTGCCAACTGGCACACTCACAACCTCGCCATCAGAGTTGAAAACCGTGATGTTGGCATTGGAAGACAAGTAGCGACCATTCAGCTGAGGAACGAAGTTGGTGTACCTATCGAGTTAGCGCAGTAATTGGGGTCATTGAATTGATTGTCGAAGTTTATCAACGTATGGACGTCGCAGAATGGCGTTGTCAAAGTACCGGAGGGTGTGATCATAGGTTGGGATTGAATGGCAATCGGAGCGAATACCACGATCGTCAAGGCCGTATGATGGACGGTGATGCATGGCAATGCAAAAGGGATCAAGAGTATGTCGTCATGTGGACCGTTCATCCATGCATAGATGGTGAGATATGGGCGCCAGTCAAACGGTATTGGAAAACGAGAAGGATACAGGGTCAGCGCCAGGCATGGTGTGTTTTTGGCGCACGCACATGTCATACGTGTCAGCATAGACATATAATTCGTGGCTATTGGAAGATAGGGGTCGGCCGAGTACGACTGCGACGAGAGGCATGTTGGACCTACTTTCCAATAGACATCACGTCGTACGGAAGGCGTTCGAGGAATTTGTTCGACTGATTCGCGCATACAGTCAGCATGGACAACTAGTCCCAGAGGATGGGACCAACCTCGTGGGCATCCACGCCGCCGGGAGGATAGCCATCCGAAAGGCCAGTACCTGCGACATGCGGGGGTCAGGTTAAGCTAGCGGTGAATTCCTGGACGATTACCGTCGTGCAAATCTCCAGAATCGACTAGGAGAAGGTCTACATCCTTTTCCTGCTCTGCGTGTTAGCAGAGAGGCTCTGGGATGAAAAACGGTAGGGAGCTGACGATGGCGATCTGTTTCATGTGCGTGACGAAGCTTGCAAAGTCGCCGAGGTCACCACTGCGCAGGCCATCAGGTTCTGCATGGTCGCACGCAAGAAGGGAGTTCACCTGTAGTTGGGTTCTGGCCAGCTGGACTTTTGATGGCCGAGAAGCCATCCATGCGTGTCTGTAGTGTGGATCACGTTGAAGTCACCCCAGACGAGAGGGCGGTATGGCGGCGTAAGCGGAAATTGGGGGTACTCGCGTCTCTCGTGGACGTGAGCGTGGGCATGACCGTCGCGAGCATGGAGGTCGTTGTCCGCGCAGGCGACGGCGAGGCCGACGAAGGAGAAGAGGGAGAGCAGCATGGCAGAGGGCGTGCACACGCATCAGTCGAGCCCATCGCCGTACTTGATGTACTAATGGACGTGTGAGCTGTACGAAAATTCCACGTGCATCGTCGGCGACGGCAGTGGGAGATGCCCTGCCAGCACATGCACGATCTCTGTCGGGCCTACCTACCAGGACCCTGTCTAGTTTTCTCAGAGCATAGGCCCCCGTTATTCCACCGACCGGATCCACAAATACTCGTCCCCAAAGTTAGGATTTGACTGAAAGTCATCGGGCCCGCGGAACGAACTGAGACGAAGTCGGATGATTCGAGCAACGTGCATGCCAGTCCATTCTAGCCTTCGGATGACCTCTTTTCTCAGCCGACATCTTCATGGCTAGACTGCCTTCCAACCCGACTCTTCTATGCTGTAACGTTGACATGGCACATTGACCGGCCACATCAACCGAGATGCAAAAAAAAAACTGTCCTGGATTTTTTTTTTCTGACCTACCATCCATTGGCCTCCTCTACGCCGCCGGTTCGATTCGATTGGTGTCATTCTACACCCTATCCATACACCTGCTGGCCCTGATCTGCCATTTCTGTATACCGGGGTCAGGGAAGCAAAACGTTTACCGGATCCTACAGTTCCTGCGGAGGCTTTGGCGTCGCCTTCCGTGGTTTGTCTCGCACGACGCCGGTCCTTAGCGTCAGGATGCCGCTATCTTCCTGAAACTCCTTCGCGGGTCTGACCATCATAACCTTATCTTCCTAGATAACGAACGCAGTGGATACTGCGGAAAAAAATTATTCACTCGGTGGGTTGGGTAACTATGTTCTGAATTAAAAATGGCCACCCACAATTACCCACACTTTAAAAAAAAAAAAAAAAAAAAGGTTGAGCACCTGTTTCATTATTAACTCGAGTCAGTTTTTTTCCCCAGGTAGGCGCCAGCAACTTGGCAACACCTACATGATACGGATTCCTTGATCAGCTTGCTATCCCGACGAGTCATCTCAAAATAGCAGACTGGAGATACGTTTTTCACGACTTGAATCACACGAGCATAGGTACAACCTGAGGTATGTCATTGAAAGCTTCTTGAATCACTTCCATGTCCTATGTAGGAAGCTTACCATGTTTTATGGCATCAGTGATGAAATTACCTTGGACTTCAGCTCCCACCATCAATCGTCCCTGAACGTGGGCGGACTAGGTACCACTCCGATTACTGTAGCCGGACAGTTCTGGATGTCGAGGTCCTCAGTCACTCTCATCTTCCTGTATCTGTTTCCCGCGGTCAACGACCCTCAGGCCACGTGCTCGAAAGCCCCGGAGCTATGGTTCGGGGGTGACGTACCTCCTCCCAGCAAATCTTACTTGCTCGTATGTAAGAGGCTAAACAGCATGGCATCGCGTGATCGCCACGAGCAAGAATGATCTAGCGATCTCTCCGGGGGCTTCGATGAAGGCTCTAGCTGAGACTTCGTCTCATTTCACACCCTCATCGATTCATGGTAACAGGTCCTAGATCCGGTCAACCACCCCCCACCCCCCGTGGTTCATAAAGAATAGCATATTCTAACGATTTATGGCAGCCAATCGCTTCAGAGATTGGTCTAATATTTAACTGGGAACCAACGAGCAGGGCAAAGTCTTGTGCTTCAAGCTCACAACGCTCCAGCATGTCCGACACGTTTTGCTTCACTCACATGGACAACATGTATGACAGATCCACTTTCTCGTTGTGAGTGAGGCAAGAACAACCAACTATGATTGACACTGACACCCCTTCTCAATACAGATCCGGAACCGAAAGTAAACGTGGCTATCATGCATTGGAACGGACCAGTTATTGCCACCCCGTCTGTCACGCCTCTCATACAGAATGGGCCATATCCCCTAGGCTCCGGGGAGGCGTTCTTCCCTCGAATACCTGGCCGGCGCATACGCCCATCCACGCTCACGGCTTCGCAACAGCAGAACTCCATCCGGCTCTATCCCCACTTTGGCCGACCCCATGTGCCACTCCAATTCCGCCGCCCGCCGGGAACAACACGTTGCTTCATTCCGGCTACAGCGCGAGCTCAGGCGTACTTCCCTTGATCTCGCAGCACGACCTGCACGCCATTACTATGCCGACTCTGACTGGACATGCCCAGCCTGGAGGTGATTTGATTGATACCATTCATCCGTCGCTTGGCTTCCCTTATGACTGTGACTACTACGCGGCCGAGTGTCCCCTCGCCAGATCGTCACCTTCCATCTCCATGCCGATTGTTTCCATGTCACTTGGCGCCGGTACGTCAAGCCACATAGACCCTGTCCTTCTCTCGGATTCATCACTTTGGCGGTCCCCTCGCCACGCTATCTCCTTACCGGATCTACCAGCATCTGACTCCGCCGGGAGTCTCAGTCCTTCTGGAAGCTTTGACTCTGTGCCCGGCCCGCTTTCCATCGGCGATCATAGTCCTATTATCTCACCTTTCGGAGAGTCGGTCCAGATCCAATCTCCCTCGGGAAACACAGTATCCATTGGTCAGCCTTACACGGTCACCGTCCCATTAGAGGCCGTTGAATTCCCGGCCATCTCCGGCCCCGAAGAAGTACCTTTCTTCCAGTGCCGCTGGGCGGACTGCGAGATTTGGATCACTTCTGACAAGGAAGCGGTCAGACATCACCTGATGCGCACTCATAACGTGATGTTCAGGGGCGAATCGGCCGCGCACTGCGAGTGGCTTGGTTGCTCGTCATCGGCGCCATTCAAAGGGGTCGAGTTGGTGAGACATTTCAATACCCATCTTCGCTTGAAGTGGTCATGTTCCGTATGCGAGAGGACGTACACGCGCCAGGACAGCGTGAAGCTTCACGCTCGTAGAGAGCCTGAATGCCAATTGGCGGAGGCCATCAGCTATCCTAGTGCGGTGGCCTACCGCGCCAGGAAAAACGAGGACAGTACTGTAGCTTTGACCAAGATACTACAACCATAGGACATGGCTTGGGCATGACTATCATCAAAGGTTTTACTCTGGTTCTGATAGGTATAGTAGAGCGTATCGTAGTCTTTCCAAAAACGTAGGACGAGACAAATACAGATGGGCAGTTCATGATACGTAGCAGAAAATCCATAGCAAGAAATGATGCGGGAGGGCTCTGCATGACGGGTACATACCATGAGGCCGAAGTAATAGTACACAGTGTTCCTCGTGTGAAGGAACCACTTCCAAATTGATATCGAGGGAAAAGAAAAACGACCGATGCGGAAATCATGTCTTGATACGTTCACTTTGTGTAAAGGGTCGACGTCGGACGCCACCGTGTGGAAAAATCCTTCAACTCGCTTGAACTTTGGGGTAGGTGACACTTGACCCCGGGAAAGTTCGTGACGCTCTGCAGCCAGTGGAACACGTGGTCGCACCACATATACAGCCGCGCGCACAAACGCAGACATATGTGCACCGTGACTCTAGCGCCGAACGCCTGGCCCGAGACAATGAGGTCGTGGCTCTGCCTCGAGACAGTCAATTGGGGCCGAGCCTGGACACCGTGGAGTCTCCAGCCTGAAAGGCATAGTTCGAAACGTGTGAACGCCATCGACAAGTTAACGTCGCGGGATTGAGGTA
>JBBPLY010000295.1:0-23271 GCA_038090035.1 Xerocomus nothofagi | reverse complement strand
GCCACATGTCGTGAGGGGCGCACAGCAGCCACTCTTTCCATGATCACGTGACACAGGCACGCGACTCTAATCACGTGATCCATCAAGGAAAATGTCTAAGTCCATCGTCTGTAGTGTAAAAGGCGTCCATTGCCTTTAATAAAATAAGGAAAAATAAGAGAAAAATGTAATAAATAGGCGTGAATGTAACACTACCCCCCCATCAAGGCTCGGATTCCAGACGAGACCAAAGAGGTAGCGGGTTGCAATAGTTTACGTAAGGGCGGAAAAGCCCATCAAAGTCCGCCTGCAACATCCTCAGCTTCCGAGGTGCATTGGAATGACTACGGTGGAAGTCGGCTAGCACTTCCACAGCATGTTGTAAGTTAGAGGCGGGTTCCCAGGTATGGTCTTTGTCCCGGTAGCCGCGCCAGTGGATTAAATATTCTAAAGATCGACCACGCAATCAAGAATCGACCATGTAATCAACCTCGAATTCCTCATCGCCTTCATCAGAGAGTGCCACAGGCCCCAGTTTATTGACTCGTTGTCCCGGCAGCCCTTTCTTGTAAGGCTTCACTCTACTGATGTTAACGACAGGGTGTATTCTCATATTACGCGGGAGTTTCAACTCAACCGCATTGTCCATAACTTTCGTGATACGATAGGGTCCGATCCATCGTTCACTCAATTTATGAGAGATCCGTGTCTCCCTTAATTTAAGGTTCGTGGTGGAAAGCCATACTTCTTGGCCCACCTCATAGATAGGTGCTGACTTGCGGTGTTTGTCAGCCTGAGCCTTCATTTGCAACTGCGCCTTTTCAAGCGACTTCCTGTTACGGTTGCGCCTATTCACCACTACGGTATTCTTCTTCTACGGCACATACCTTCACCCTTGTCTCTTTACAAGGTTTTCCTTGGACTCTCATCGTATACCGGATACGATTCCCCTCCTATCTTTCCTGGTCACGTGATCTGACATCATCATGACGTCATCACTCTAGACTCTACGTCATTGACCTAGACCAGGTACGCTATCTATGACATCATACCCTTCACCCCGCTATTCTTGCTATCTATGATGTCATCCCTCATGTCTTATGCATGTACGCTTCTAGACTGGTTCTAGAGCATTGTACCCTGTACCCTATTACTATACTTATCCGACCCTACGCCCTATGGTACTATACAGTAGCTTAGTCAGCATAGAACCACATCATATAAATACTACGACGACATAAGGTCTACCCTAGGTAGATCTTATTCGTCATTTGACACTCTTACGCATACGCGCGTATCCTCTCTCATCTAAGTCACTCTTGTGTCAAGTGTCGGTCCTAGACCTTTGCAAGACCAGGATACTTCAAAGAAGATCTTTCACGCTTAACGACATCGTTATAAGCGTTACCTCCAGTGAGCCCCTGACTATGGTTACTACTACGTTTACCGTTGTCACCACCCTGTCTACGAACCCCTAGGTTCTCTATAGGTTATTGCCTAGTCGCATACCCTATTCACGTACGACGTATCTACGGTCTGCAACACTTCCTGGCTGCATCCAGCATGTCTTTCATAGATATAGAGAAGTCCGTAGCAGCGGGTGCCTTTGCCTCCAGGGGTTCAATTCCCATATGCAGATGATAAGATCGTGTAAGTGCAAAGGGTGACTTTCCCGTTGCCGAGTGCTGCCAGTTGTTATACGTAAACTGCACCAGCGCCAACCATTTGGCCCACTCGTGTTGCTTCTCTGCTGTAAATAATCGGAGATACTGCTGGAGATCCTGATTTACTCGTTCCATTTGTCTGTCTGTTTGCGGATGGAACACTGTAGACATGTGCAGATCAATCTGCAACATCTTCCCCAGATCTTTCATAATTTGCGCTGCAAACTGGGGGCCTCTATTGGATATAATAGACCAGGGAAGGCCATGTACCTTCCATACGTGATCCCGGTATAATTTAGCTGTTCCCAACGAAGTAATTGTTTTCTCCGTGGGAATAAATACTACTTCCTTACTAAAACGGTCAACAACCACTAGGATTGCATCATATCCGTTGGATAAGGGTAAGTCCGTTATGAAGTCTGCGGATATGTCCTGCCATGGTCCTTCAGGGATAGGGTTAGGTTTGAGAAGCCCGGCTGGTGCCGTATTTGTAGGCTTCATTTGTGCGCATCGATCGCATCGAGAGGTATAGTCCTTGACTTGGGTTGGCATGCCTTCCCAAGTATAATATCGGGAAATCAATTCCTGTGTTTTCTCCACTCCACCGTGTCCTGCCATAGTGGAGTCGTGATAAAGTTCAATAATATCCTGCCACAATGTTTCATCATCGGGGACCCAAATCTTGTCATTCTTCCAGGCAAGTCCTTCTATAATATCGAAGTTCTCCAGGTTTCCTCGGGCTTGCGCATCTCGGATGCGCTGCATAATTACTTCTTCAGCTCCATGTACATATGTGAACTGAATTCTATCTTTAGGGATAAAAGTGACACCCTTATTGTCATTTTCAACACCTGCCATATGGTCTTCTCGTCGGCTAAGGGCGTCTGCTTTTCCCATCAATGTTACTGGTTTCTTTACCAAGAGATAGTCGAATCTAGATAAATATTGTGCCCATCTTGCTTGACGTCTATTCAAGTCTTGGGACTTCATAAAGTATTGAAGGTTTGCATGATCGGTCCAGATCTCGAATTGGAACCGAGCACCTTCTAGATAATGTCTCCATTGTTCCAGAGCCATAATGATCACCAACATTTCTTTATCAGCGATGGAGTAGTTTCTTTGCTCCGGCATCATGGAATGAGAGTAATAAGCGACAGGATGCCAGATCCCATCTTTAATTAATGACAGTACTGCTCTGGTTGCGTAATCCGAAGCATCGCATTCCAGTCGATATTGACAATTGTTATCTGGATAAGCGAGTATTGGTGCCGTCGTAAATACTGTTTTTAGCATGTCAAACACGTATTGTTCTTTTTGCTCCCATGTCCAGGGATAGTCCTTTTTTGTAAGATCGTGCAGTGGTCTAGCCATCTGCGAATAGTCCTTGATAAAGTGACGATAGAAATTCGCTAATCCCAAAAAACTCCAAACCCCTTTTACATTTGTCGGGGCTGGCCAATCTAATAGTCCTTTCACTTTAGACGGGTCCATTTTAACACCTTGGGGAGTAACCATCATCCCAAGCATGTCTATTTCGGTAGTGCTAAATGTGCACTTTTCTGGTTTGACGAAGAGGTCATTTTCTTTTAACCTCCTGAGTACCTCTAGTACTATCTTTTCGTGTTCCGCTTGATTGTTCATTTTTGTAAATATGAGGATGTCGTCCATATAGATGATGACACAATCCTGCATGTCATGAAGGAGGTCGTTCATCATAGCTTGAAAGGTTGTGGGTGAATTGCATAATCCAAAGAACATCACCAGGGGTTCGAAACTGCCCCTGTGACATACAAATGCCGCTTTCCATTCATCTCCTTTCTTCATCCGAATATTATTGTAACCCCATCTGAGGTCCATTTTAGTAAATAGTTTTGCTCCTTTGAGTCGATCAATGAGCTGCGAGATTAACGGCAATGGGTAATTGTTCTTGACCGTATACTCATTTAAATATCAGTAATCTTGGACCATCCGTTTGTCACCAGTCTTTTTCGGGACAAAGAATACTGGAGAGGTTTGAGGGGATTTAGAAGGTCTTATGTAACCCTTCCGTAATTGTTCATCAATGAACTTGTCAATCTCTTTTCGTTCTACTTCAGAGACTGGGAACATCCTCCCTTTCCTAGGTTTGAACTCCGGTTTTAGGTCAATGCCGTGATCCCAAGATCATGATTCGGGCATGCGCTCCAAGTCCTTCTTCAAGAAGCGATCTAGATATTGATGATACTGTTTTGGGACCAGATCATAGGCACTTTCCTTCTTTTCTACCGAAGGGTCCAGACTTCTCAGCCGTTTATAGAGATATGGCATCTCGTTTATCTCGTGTTCTTCTTGACTGCGTACTAGTGCTGATCTTTCCTGTAGAAGATAACAGGTCCTTGGGCATCTCATCATTTTGACAGTTCCAGTCTGCCAATTGATCTCAGGATTGTGTTTTTCCAACCAAGTATATCCAAGAATGATTGAATTCTTTCCCAAATCGGTTACTTCTGCCATCACCTTCTCTGGGTGTTTTTGGTACTCGATGATAATGTCCGCGGTATGTGTGATATTTCCAGCCGCGTTCTTGGTTCCGTCTACGTTGAATACTGGTATCGCCCTATCTAAAGGCGTTGTGATGATCCTGTGATCTTCAATCCATTGCTTGTCGACGAAGATACCATTTGCTCCTGAGTCTAAGAGCACCTTGGTGTCCTTTATTTTGTGCTTGGTACTAGCAGAGGCTAGTCGGACTTCCAAACATATTTCCTTTTTCGGATGTAATGTCCTAATCAGGATCCTTGCCGGGGTTTCATAATTATGTTTTTCTTCTTTTATAGCAGAATTAAGCCCACATTCCCGTGTGGCGAGCTTCTTTTCAGAAGGCCCTGCTTCGGTTTCTGAAATACTACTATCTACAAATGTCTTATCCTGGGGATGAAAGAACTCTTCTTCTTCGCTCCCATATTCGTCCTGTGAAAGAAAACTAAATCTATTGGTCCATGCCACCTGAACACCCGGTTCGTTCATGTGGCTCGGCCTTTTTCCTTCTCGGCTTTGCGCTCGGTTTCGATCATGTCTGCGAAAAATGCCTTCATCGCATCGTAATCCATTCCTTTCAAGGATCGGACTCAAGCATCATCCTTTCCTGATCCCTTGCCTTTTGTAGGTTTCGGGCTCTCCTCCTCACTGTCCAAATCCCTAGAGCAAGTCTTGCGTACCCGCTTTCAATCTTCGCAATCTTTGCAATGCCCTCCCCCAAGGAAGGAACACTTGGGGCATCATATTTTTGGCTTTGGACATTCTTTGACCATGTGGGTACCTCCACAGTTAAAGCATTTCATAGAGCATACCACATCTATGTCCATTGCCTCACCTCGTCCTCCATACGTTTTTGCTCCTGAGGACTTAGAGCTTTCTTGATTATGTGCGTTTGTCTGCCAGACGCGCCCCTGGTTGCGGAGACGGTATGCCTCCAACAGGGTTCCCCGTTCCTTGATGAGTTTTATGTACTCCGATGTGGTATATTTTCTTTGCCCATTTAGAAAGATGGGCTGCATGATGTCTCCATGCACTTGTTTCTCTAAAAGGTAGCACCCTATTGAATTGGGGCACTCGCTTTCCGAGAAGAGGGTCAACCATTTGACAAGAAAGTCTTCTACTCTTTCATTGTTTCTTTGGCGCAGGCTCATAAGCCTTTGCATTGCCCTATCTTTTACGTTCCCGGGTCGGAACCTTCCGTCTAACTCTTCTAGTATCTCAGCTAGATCGAGCCACAGACCAGTATTGTCCATGGATTTTTGTTTCTGCAGGGCCCATGCACCTGCTCCGTGTATGTCTTTTTCTCCTTTCTGAGGTCGGATCCTCATAAGGATAGCCACGTTCATGGCCTTGGTGTTGACAAACGCCATTGCATTCATCTCGAGGTAGGTTTTCATATGGAGGCGCCAGGCCTCATATTTGTCGTAGGACCCATCAAAGAACCCTGGGTCGGGGGTAATTTCTATTTTGGAAGAATACGTAATATCTCCCCTTGTAGGCTCTACCTGTGCTGGCACGGGTGCAGGTGCAGATGGTGCTGCCTCCCTTCTCGCCAGTCTCCTTTCGAATCCTGCTACGATGGCTTCTAGAGCCGTGATCCTAGCATCTCTTGGGTCGGGGTCGTCCGTGTACATTTCTATGGGCGGCGGGGGTGAGGATGATGGGGAGTCGGCTGGGTCGTCTGAGTTCTCTTCTGTTTCGTAGGGTTCTTCCCTCAGGGACCACAGCTTGTTCGATTGCTTGTTCGATTAGGCGACCTGCTTCTTCAGATCTTGCCCGTCGTTCGATGAGTTCTTCTAACCACCCCTGGAGTAAGAGATGGATAGGTTCTTCAGCGAAAACTTGCCCTTGTTGATTTAGAATTTGATGTAGGATTCCTTCCTCATCACTTGGCGACCGTTGTCATGGGGTTGAATAGTTTCATAAGAGGTCAGCGGCTATCACTTCTTCCTCAATACTCCTTTCTCGTTGGTCATACCAGTCGTTTGGGTCGACGTCGGAGGAGTGTGCGCTCGGGATGACTGTGTCCGAGACTTCTTCTTTCTTCACTGAACCATTGTCCAGATGAAGGGGAACTTGGCAATCCTTGACCTTGACTTTGGAGGAGGTTGTGGGAAGCATCCGTTGTATGTAAAAAGGTAACGTAAACCTAGTGAGGATCTGACTCACTCCAACTAGGCCGATATCGGGTTAAAAACCTTCCCGACTATCGTAATACGTAAAGTGCGTTTAACGGCGAAGGTGGTGACACGAGCACCAGATCTGAAGATCAATGAAGATGAAAAAGGGGTTGTGGTGGCATTTAAGCCCTTTAAGAACTCTCAAGTTCACCAACTTCCATGCTACTAGCAGCTAATGGACTATCCCGGTTGTAACACCGGTGGCTAGGTAAAAGGGTAGGTATGAAGGAAGTTTGTACGTGGATCCCATTAAGCCTCGGGTCTGGCTATATTCCCTTAACACTGGGAGGAGCGTATGAAGCAGTTTATGAGAAGTGTGTGTGGGGTGACGAAAAGTAGTCTAGTCCTAATGTTGGCGACCTATATCCCTATACAGAGACAGGCCACACAGCACTTCGGTACAGACAAGAGACTAGTAGGAATAGAGGGAATTCCAGGAAGGACTAGACTAGAGTCCTTCTGGCGTCAATTGCATAGTATATATACATTACATGTGTTTGTACCTATTGTGGTACATAGAAGGTCCAAGAACGTTGTGGAACGTTCCTTATCATATGATGTCATAGATAAGCATAGCCATTGAATGGAAGAGAAGAAAAGAAGCATAGCCGTGGGTGCGAAATGGAAGCACACAATAGAAGCCCACGGTAATTAAATACATGAGGCACATAGCCTCGCATAGCCGAGATCCCATCGTGAACGCGGAGATTAAATACACAGCCAAGTGCACAGCAACTCAGCCACACGTCGTGAGGGGCACACAGCAGCCACTCTTTCCACGATCACGTGACACAGGCACGTGACTCTAATCACGTGATCCATCAAGGAAAATGTCTAAGTCCATCGTCTGTAGTGTAAAAGGCGTCCATTGCCTTTAATAAAATAAGGAAAAATAAGAGAAAAATGTAATAAATAGGCGTGAATGTAACAGTATGTGGCAGACGGGGATCAAATAAGAAGCATTCGTGTGAAGAGGATAGAAAATAGAATTCACATGAAGTGGAAATGAAAACCATGAGGTATGACATCATAGGTTCTAGACCTAATCACGTGTCAATGTCCCACGATCATGTGCACTGGTCACGTGACTTTGAAAAGTAAAATTTGACTAAGTCCAAATGTTAAGAAGCATAGTGAAAAGTTAGATATAACTGGTGTTTATAACAGCTAGAGTCAGGGGCTCACGTATGGATAAACACCTATAGCGACGTTGCTAGGCATGAAGGATCTTCTTAAGAGTATCCTGAGTCTTGCAAGGGTCTAGGACCAACACTTGACACAAGGAGTGACTTGGAGGAAGGTGTTACGATTTGTTGTACCCCTATTTCTTCCTTCTTACATTTCGCTCACTCTTCGTGTATTGGACTAACACCCTTGCTGTTCGAGCTCCGCTCGGGTCTTCCCTTCTTACCCTCTACCCCGATTCTCACTTACCTATTTAGCGTGACTCATGCACAGTTGTATTACCAAGCAACCTTTCGTTGCTCACTTTACGCTATTGGTTGACCAGCCCATTCTTCACAGTTCCACTGCATTCTATTGCTGATTCAACCCTTCCTTCACCTCCTACTTTATTCCAAAGCTCGACTATATAAACCGTAGGATAACTTCAATGTACTCTAAGTTAGACCTATGCAATCTAACCCCTTACATCGAATCCTCTGATCCCTCTGTGAAGGGCCTTGTCCTCTCAAGTCCTCGTCCTACTTCTGAGTGGATGCTTCCCTCAAAACCCCTAGTCGTCATCTTGGACAGCCTCCTCAACGTCTCCTTGTCTTGTCAGCTGCACAGCAACGATAAGCCTTTGACCCCTTGCATTTGCATTCGTCCTTACCCAGGTCGAGCGTAACAAAAGGTCTAACTTCCCAGTACCTGGCTATCTTCGTATAAGCCCACCATTTCATACTGATGCCCCCCGTACCTTAGACCGACCCAACCTGACCCTGCATCATACAGGGAGGCCCAAGCACCCTCAGATTCCTCTGAACCTGATCATCCAGAAGAAACCCCCACTGACAACGAGAGCGAAGATCTCCATCTTCCTGATCCCTCTGAAACCCTAGAAGACATCACCCTCGCACAGAACCTCTCAGGAACCCTGAATATCCCTCGAGTCCCCACTCCCCCATCCCCCACACCAATCCATTGTCGCCCCTTGTTCAACCTACCACCCCAAACCCCCTTCCAAACACTTACCACCTTCCCTGCCATGACCTCTAAACCGATCGAGATCAAGATTGGCGCCCCCAACACTTTCACTGGGGATTATGACAAGGCGACCGAATGGATGTTATCTGTTCAAGAATACCTCGAAACCAACAAAGAAATCTATCACACCGATGAGAGGAAGATCGCCTTCGCCCTCTCCTACATGAAACAAGGAGCTGCCGCTTCTTGGGCAACCACCTTTCATCAAACAATATTCAAAGACGATGGTTCCTGCAGCTATCCCAAGTACACCGACTTTCTTACCTTGTTCAACGCTGCCTTCAAACATTCCAACACAAAAGGGACTGCTCTCTCTTCCCTTCAAACTCTTCAGATGACCGGGAATTATCTCCCATCATTCATCACCAGCTTCCGCAAGAACGTCGCACTGAGTGGTGTGACCAATGAATCCATCCTCATAGAATTCTTCTCCTCTGGACTTGCCCCCTCCCTCACCTGTCACATCTACCAGATGGACACTCCCCCTGTAAAGGTTGAAGAATGGTATGCTAAGGCTACCCATTTCACTCGACTGGCCAAAAAAGCGAGGATTGCCACCTCTCACTTCAACCCCTCCTCCCAGAAAAAGTCAAACTCTCGCCCCTCGTACCCACGCTATGAACCCCGGTCCTCCTCTTCCAAAGAAAGAGATCCCAATGCCATGGATGTCGACGTTGTCTCTTGTCCTCCCAAGCTCACTCCAGAAGAAAGGAAGCGATGCTTCAAAGAAGGTCGCTGCCTCTGCTGTCATTGCAAGGGCCACATGGCCAAGGAATGTACTCAGTATTCCCAAACTCCCCCGTCTAAACCAAGGGTCCAGAACATGACCAAAACTGAAGAAACCATTCCCAGACTCCAGGAGGTTGAGGATGATGAGGACAACGATCTTACAATTTGTCTCGTTCATTTCTCTGTACCCTCAAAGAATGATTGTTAAAAGGGAGCCCTCGATCGACGCGAGACTCTCCTACTAGACCTGTTTGTGCAAATGTAACAGTACCTACGATGCCCAATTCCATGCGGATCCCCATCCAAGTCATCGTACCTTTGCACACCTTGAAAACCGTCGACACCCCTGCTTTAATAGACAGTGGAGCAGATATCTCCTACATTGATTGGGGGTTTGTTTGAAAACATAGACTCCCTACCACTCATCTCCCTTCCCCCCTTTGCATCACCAACCTCAACCAAGACCTTACCACTAAAGGGGGTGTGCGCTTCACCACCACCCTCTTTATCCACATCAAAGATCTCGCTCACAAAGTAACGTTCTATGTCATGGACTGTGGAAACCAGAACATCATTCTAGGTCTCCCATGGCTAAAAATCATCAACCCCTCCATCGATTGGTCTGCCCAGACCCTATCCATTGCTGAATCCACAGACCAGTCCGAAGAGCTCTACTCCTCTTATGCTGACGATTCCCAATGACATAACTCTCACTTTCAACAATACCAACCATCCTCTCCTCCTCCTCACCACATCAATGTCGACTCTACCTATGACTCTCAACTCTATAACTACCTAGACATCGAGACCGAATCACAATACCTCCACCGAGCACACAAAAACCATGTCATGCATCGAGTACTTCAATGCGGATCCCGTTTTATTCCCCTCGGGTCCCCCCTCATCACCAAAGTCACCGCATCCACGGAACTTGCTCAGGCCGCTGAAAAGGCCAAGCCTAAAGCGACTCTCCCTCCTGAGTATTCTCAGTACGCATCTGTCTTCTCTAAAGAAGCTACAGACCACATTCCCCCATCCTGATCCTACGATCATGAGATCAACCTCGACGACACCTTTGCCCCCAAAGTAGGGAAACTCTACCCTCTCTCCCCTGCAGAACGCATCGCAACAGAAGCCTTCCTGGATGAAAACCTTGCATCTGGGAAGATCTGCCCCTCCAACTCCCCCCAAGCCTCTCCCTTTTTCTTCGTCAAAAAGAAGGATGGTGGTCTTCGACCTTGCCAAGATTACCGCTATCTAAACGAACATACCATTCGCGACTCCTACCCTCTCCCCCTCATCTCTGACCTCATCAATAAGCTCAGTGGAGCTAAAATACTCACCAAGTTCGACGTTCGCTGGGGCTACAACAATGTTCGCATCAAAGATGGCCACCAGTGGAAGGCTGCCTTTATCACCCACAAGGGTCTCTTTGAACCCACTGTCATGTTCTTCAGCCTCACCAATTCCCCTGCCACGTTCCAACGTTTCATGAATGACTCCTTCTGTGATATGATAGCAGAAGGATGGCTTGTCATCTACATGGATGACCTCCTTATTTTCTCCCCCAATGAGAAGACCCACAAAGAACGAACACGATGTGTTCTTCAACGAATGATGGAACTTGATCTTCACCTTAAACTTGAAAAGTGCAAGTTCGCCTCCCCCAAAGTCGAATATCTTGGCCTCATTGTTAAGCCAAACAAACTCGCTATGGACCCAGTCAAACTCAAAGGTATTGCCTCTTGGCCCACCCCATTGAAACTCCAAGATGTTCACTCTTTTCTTGGTTTCACCAATTTCTATAGATGATTTATCCCAAACTACTCCAATGTTGCTTGTCCTCTCATTGACCTCACTAAGAAGACCACCCCTTGGCAATGGTCTGAACCTTGCCAATCATCATTCGAACACCTCAAACGACTCTTCCTGACCAAACCGGTCCTCCATCTCCCTGACTTCTCTGCACCTTTCGCTGTTGCCACGGACGCTTCCAAGTATGCCTCAGGTGGCATACTCCTTCAAACCAACTCAAATGGGGATTGGCACCCCTGTTCCTACCTCTCTCAGTCGTTCTCCCCAGCAGAACGCAACTATGACATCTATGATTGTGAACTCCTTGCCATCATTCGCGCTCTCAAGGCATGGCGGCATTACCTCCATGGTTCCTCACACCCGGTTCAGGTCTTCACTGACCACAAGAATCTCACCTTCTTTTGCTCCGCTCAAACACTCAATTGTCGACAAGCCCGATGGCTTCTTGACCTCGCTGACTTTGATCTAGCCATGGTTCATGTCCCAGGCAAACTCCTTGCGGGCCCCGACACCCTCTCTCGTTGCCCTGATCTCGTTCCCCCTAACGATGACAACACAGGCATAACTCTCCTTCCACCCTCCCTCTTTGTTCGCCTCATCGACATCACCCTCCACGAGCATGTATCCTCTCACTCCCAGGATGACCCTTTTGTCCTCCAAGCCCTCCAGGCCCTCAAGGGCACCATTCCCCCTGCCTTTCGCTCTCGCCTGTCTGACTGGACCTACTCTGATGGTGTTCTCACTTACCAGGGTTGCATCTACATTCCCCCTGACGAGTCACTTTGCCGCTCCATCCTCCAACGATGTCACGATCACGAAACCACTGGTCACCCTGGCTATCTCAAAACTCGACAACTTGTCGCCTGGGAGTTTTGGTGGCCTGGTCTTGCCCAATTTGTTTGCAAGTATGTGGAAGGCTGTGCTTCCTGCCAACAATCCAAAGTGAACACCCATCCTACTGTTCCCCCCCTCACCCCCATCCATTCCTCCTGCTCTCACCCCTTCCAACAGATCTCATGCGATCTTATCTCTGACCTCCCATTCTCTTCTGGCTTTGATTCTCTCTTGGTTGTGGTCAACCACGGCCTTACAAAGGGGGGTAATTCTCTGCCCTACTACAAAGAATGTCACAGCTGAGGGTGTCACATCACTCTTTTTCCACAAAGTCTATCTCCGCTTCGGTCTTTATGACAAAATCATCTTGGATTGTGGTCCACAGTTTGCTTCAGCCTTTGCCAAAGAACTAGGACGAATTCTGAACTACTCCCTCGCCCTCTCCACTGCCTATCACCCTCAAACTGATGGGGAAACTGAACACGTTAATCAGGAAGTTGAGACTTACCTCTGCATCTTCTGTGGAAGTAACCCTGCCTCATGGTCCGACCTTATCTCCCATGCAGAATTCACTCACAATCATCGCTCTCACTCCATCACCAACCAATCACCCTTCTATCTCATGATGGGATATGAACCCCACGCCCTCCCCTCGGTGATTGCCAGCTCCAACATCCCTGCAATAGAATCTCATATTCAATCACTCACTGCTGCTCGAAACGAAGCCCTTGCCTCCCATGAGCTCACTCGCCAAGTAATGTCCTCACGCACCCGTCACTCGTTCACTTCCTTCTCCAAAGGTGATAAGGTCTGGCTTGAAGCCCGCAACCTGAAACACCTTATTTCCAATCCTAAGTTTGCTCCCAAACAAGAAGGACCCTTCGTTATCACCAAGGTTCTATCTCCCATCACCTATGAACTCCGTCTTCCACATTCCTGGAAGATACACCCGGTATTCCACGTGTCCCTCTTATCGCCCTATCGCAAAAACCTCGTACACGGACCGAACTTCCCTGCCCCACCACCTGACCTTCTTAATGGGGAAGAAGAATACAAAGTCGAGAAAATCATACAACACTGCGGAGCTCCATCTAACCACTCCTTCTTGATCCGATGGAAGGGATACTCAATTGAAGAGGATTCCTGGCTACCCAAAAAAGACCTATGGAATTCCAAAAGGATCCTCACGGATTATTTATAGCTTCATCATCTCCCTTCCTCACCCCCATCCCCTTTGTCTCCCACCAAGTCAAAACAATAAGCAACCATGTCCATTGGTCCCATCCCCTCTTCGCCTTCCACTGTTTCGTCTCTTCCTCCTTCCAATGATACCCTCTCCACTACCGCCTCCCCTGGTTGGGGAGATTGCCCCCTCATTGAAGAATTCATTCCCTCCCAATCCATTTCTCCTACCTCCGTTGCCAACGTCCCTTTGGCCCAACGACTCTCTGAAACCATTCCCCTTTCCCTTTGCCTTTCAGAAGGCCCAACCTTTATTGATTCTATTGTTTTACCTACCTCCGCCTTTCCTAATCACCCCGAACATCTGACTCATAAGATGGTTACCCACATTGCTCATCGCCTCAGGGAACCACACCTCGCCCCGATCATTGATGCCCACCTTGACATGGAGTTGTCTTTTCTCCATCTATATCGCATCTTCCTTTCCAACTCCCGTCTCACCACTGTCACATCCTTCCCCACCGCGTCTGCCAACCACACCCTCATCCTCAACCATGCTTGTCATATCCAACAAACCACTGAGTACCATATCGTCCAACTCATGCATCAGCTGGATATGATCCCATTCATTGAAGATTCGGAACGGTATGCTCGCCTACTCCGTTCCTACAGGGAACTGTCTGTACCACCCTCGCCCCCTACCCCCTCAGCCTCCTCATCTCCTCTCGCTGAGGAAGAACTTGTCACCTTAGAACATATTGAAGCCCATTGGACTGGGAACTGAGGTGAAACCTCTTTATCTGCCACTCACCCACATTTTCACGAGATGTGCTTCACTTGTCAACGTCTGGGACATGTCCGCATTAACTGTCAGTTGTACCAATGTCCCTACTGCCATACCTCATCCCCTGGGCATACTCAACAATGCTGCCCTCGATGTCATCGCACACCCCCACCTCTCATATCATCCTCTGGTTCCTCCTCATCCTCTTCTCGACATTCCAACCAATCACGCTGTTCCTCCTCTCCCAACAGACCCCTCCCCGTTCCTTCCCCCTCAATGAACTCTCTATGACGAACCACTGGACGACGTCCTATCAGACGACCCTATCATCCCCCTTCTTCCCCTGCTGAAGACGATATTGACTATGGAGACGACATATTCGATGATGTAGCATGGGGTAATATCACCGGTTCCCCTTGTGGTTCTCCCTAATTCTTCATTTTATCTTCATCATAGATTCGATTGTACAAAGGGGGTAATGTTACAATTTGTTGTACCCCTATTTCTTTCTTCTTACACTTCGCTCACTCTTCATGTATTGGACTAACACCCTTGCTGTTCGAGCTCCGCTCGGGTCTTCCCTTCTTACCCTCTACCCTGATTCTCACTTACCTATTTAGCATGACTCATGTGTAGTTGTATTACCAAGCGACCCTTTGTCACTCACTTTACGCTATTGGTTGATCAGCTCATTCTTCGCAGTTCCACTGCATTCTATTGCTGATTCAACCCTTCCTTCACCTTCTACTGTATTCCAAAGCTCGACTATATAAACCGTAGGATAACTTCGATGTACTCTAAGTTAGACCTACACAATCTAACCCCTTACATCGAATCCTCTGATCCCTCTGTGAAGGGCCTTGTCCTCTCAAGTCCTCGTCCTACTTCTGAGTGGACGCTTCCCTCAAAACCCCTAGTCATCGTCTTGGACAGCCTCCTCAATGTCTCCTTGTCTCGTCAGCTGCACAGCGACGATAAGCCTTTGACCCCTTGTGTTCGCGTTCATCCTTACCCAGGTCGAGCGTAACAGAAGGGACATATGAACCATTGTTCAAGGATGTGTTAAATGACAACTAAGATCTACTTGGGATAGACCTTAGAATTGTTGTTGTTTATATACTACTAAAGTACAACACTGACTAAGTACTGTACAGTACCAAGGACATAGGGTAATAAGGTCTAGAACCAGTCTAGAACTATACATGTGTGTAGTGTGAGGTATGACATCATAGATAGCAAGAATAGATGGGTGAAGGGTATGATGTCATGGTATGCAAACCTGGCCTAGGTCTATGATGTAGGAGCCTAGAGTGGTGACATCATAGATGACGTCAGATCACATGACCAGGAAAGATAGGAGAGAATAGATAAGATGTAGAAGTACAATGTTCAAGGAAAACCTTGTGAAGAGCAAGGGTGAGGAATATGCTAGAGGAAAGCCAAGTGGCGAATAGTGAATCTGTAACATCCATTCTGTTCTATGGCTTGCCTATATAAACCCTAGTATACCCTCAATGTACTCTAAGTTAGACCTATGCAATCTAACCCTCTTACATCAAATCCTCTGATCCCTCTGTGAAGGGCCTTGTCTCCTAAGTCCTCATCCTACTTCTGAGTGGACACTCCCCTTGAAACCCCTAGTCATCATCTTAGACAACCTCCTTGATGTCCCATTGTCTTGTCAGCTGCACAGCAACGATAAGCCTTGACCCTTTGCATTCACATTCACCCTTACCCAGGTCAAGCATAACACAAGGCCTCCAATGTCTGTTATCACATTTGGCAGAAAGCACTGCCCCAGGGGCAATGTCACTGGCATCTGTTTCTACCTGCATTTCTTTGTCCCTATCCAGATAGGCAAGAAGCAGTGCTATCATAAAAGAATGTTTGAGATCTCAAAGCCTTTTGCTGTGAAGGACCCCAAGTGAATGTCATATCTTTTTTCATAAGGTCATTAAGTGGGTGTGCGATTGTGGCAATGTTTTCAATAAAATGTCAGTAATAGTTGCAGAGTCCAAGGAAACCTTGGACTTGTTTGAGTCACATTGGTATGGGCCAATTGGCAATTCCTTCCAACTTCTTTCCCTGCATTTCTACACCTTCTTTCAACATGATCATCCCTAAAAATTCTACCTTCTCCTGCGAGAAGTTACATTTTTCTGGTTTTACGTAAAGATCATTTTCACAAAGCCTTTGTAGGACTTCACATACAATGTCCTCATGCTCTTTTTTGGTTTTTCCTTTTGTAAATATCATTATGTCATCAATATAGATTATGACACAAATCCACATGTTGTTAAAGAGGTCATTCATCATCTGTTGGAAAGTTGGTGGGGAATTAGTCATTCCAAAATACATAACTGTGGGTTTGTAAGACCCAATAGGTGTGATGAAGGCTCCTTTCCATTTGTCACCTTCCTTAATTCAGATGTTATTGTATCCCCATCATATATCCAAAGTGGTGAACATATCGGCACCTTTGAGCCAATCAACCAATGAAGAAATGAGTGGAAGTGGATAAGTGTTTTTAATAGTTCCCTCATTGAGAGAACAGTAGTCCATAACAAGTTGACAATCACCCATCTTTTTGGGAATAAAAATGACTGGTGCAGTTTGAGGGCTTTTGGAGGGTCAGATGTATCCCTTTTTCAGCTCTTTATCAATGAGCTTTTGTAAAGCATCCATGTCATTTTCAGACAGTGGGATAACTCTACACTTTTTAGGCTTGAAGTTCTCTTTTAGGTCAATAGTGTGATCCCAGGGCTTTCACTCAGCCATATACGTACTTTCCTGTTCTGAAAATACATCGAGGAAGTCATGAAAAGCTGAAGGGACTTTGTCCTCTACTCCTGCCTCTATTGTGCAGCAGGAAACTGACTTGTCAAAATGAGTCAGTTCCAAATTAGGATAATAAATATTGGTAAGGTTATTAATATTGCCACAGTAAGGTGTGCAGTATGAAAAGGTAATTCGTTTTCTAACCCAGTTAATTTCTGGATTATGGCATCTCAACCAATCATAGCTAATTATCATCAATGTGTACCAAGTTTAGAAACATAGGCCTCAATAGCCTCAGAATGGTTATTTATAGTAATAAAAAGTTTAACCTTGTATTGAATACTACCTATTGCTCCTTTAGAGCCATCAGCATTTCGAACACTAAGGGAATGACCAATATCTATAAGAGGTAAGCGATGTGAATTGCACCAGTCCATATCTACAAAAGTGTGTGTGGCACCAGAATCAATTAAGACGCTGAGCATTTGGAAATGCCAATTTGTCTCATTGTGAAAAGCCACATGTGCCTGAACTGAGAATTCACCAGCCAATTGCAACATGGACGTAATAGAAGAGGGGGAGGGAAAAGAAAAAGGTCTTCAACTCATTTGCCTCATAAGGGAATCAAGCATGCTATTTTTTAATTCCAGCACCAAGCTCGTATTAGGAGACTCCCTTTCGAAATGAATAACAATTGTATTACATAGAGATGAGTCCAAAGTATAAGAAGAAGAAAAAACTCCTAACAAGCTAGTGTCCAGGTCCATAGTACATGACATACTAGTCCTAATCATGTCCATGTCCTTGGCTATGCAGCCACTAGATTCCCCCAAACTAGTGACTACTTCCCTTTTAAAGACTAGGCTGTCTATTGCCACATCTCAGCAGCAATTTTATCTTGCCAGTAGGCTTCCACTTCTTCCCCCATATAGGCAGCACAGTGTGAGAACAGATTACTCCCTGAGGGTTGAGGAGTTTGAGGCAAAGGCCTCAGTTGTGATGGTGGACCATTTGACTGCATTGAGTGCTGCAGCAGTGCTGAGGTGGAGACAATGGAATTCCCTGAGAAAGAGTCCCCCAAAGATTCCCAAACATGGTGTTCCCTAGCATTAGAGTCCCAACCTGGTACTCCCAAGCATGTGGTCGACAGTTTGGGTTTTGAGTGCAATTTGGCCATATATGACCAACCTTGTGGCAGCCATAACATTCCTGCATGTCCTGCCATGATTATGGGAACATTTGCTGAACTGATAAGTCCATGGGCACACCCTGCCCAGGCTGTGTTCCTACATTGGTATACCACTGAGGAGGTGGTCCTTGGGGAGCTCTATACCCAGAAGAATTACTGGGCATTGCACATGGAGGTTGTGCAAACCATGGAGCTGGTCGCCCCCTTTCAACATTCATGAGTTCAAAGGTTCTCCCTATACCTCCAAACCCATTTCTGTGCTCCAGCAAGATTGTCATCTTTGTATGGAGCATTGCATGGTAGTATATGCGGTTATCTACTAACCACTTGAGCAATTTGATGCCGTGCTCTTTGGCAATTTCCAACTCTTTGTACAGAATCTCGAATTTCTGTAGGAAAACATCAATGGCATCAGAGCCTTGACATAACGTTTCCAATTTTTTCAACACCTTGTGTGCCAAGACGTTGATTCAGAAGTGATCCTGGATTCAGGCCTCTATAACATCAGAGGTGGGCCAGACCACAATACATGATCAACTTCACCAAGTCCCCTTGACCACAATTGCCCACTTGAGTCTCGACAAATCCAACAATGAGTCTAACTGAGGTAACAGCAGAGTTGCCTTAAGTCACTAGGGCATGAACCGCTAATAACCAAGTGGTCAAAACTGAAGAGTATTCAGCTTTGAACCACCTAGCTTTTATATTGTTACAACTGTGTGCACAGACCAAGCTGTGCATGTACAGAATTACTACTTCTAGAGATAGTAGATGGGAATAGAAGTAGATGGTGATCAAAAGGAAGCTTGACATGGGATCAGGATAATAATAGAAATCCCATGAAGTGGAAATAAAAACCATGAGGTATGACATCATAGGTTCTAGACCTAATCACATGTCAATGTCCCACAATCACATGCTACTTGTTATGATTCACCTATAAGCCCCTATCTTTTCTCCTCACCTATGCATTGACATTCCCTTCACTAGTCTTAGTCTGACTTAGTCCCTTGACTTCATTCTTAGACTTATCCTTGTCACGTGACCTTGCACATGACCATTCACATGACCTTATAGAAGCCAATGCTTCTCATTGATCCCTGTGCCTCATGTCAGAGGCTTCTCTTCTCTTTGATCCCTGCACCTCATGTCTGAGGCTTCCTTTGTATTCTTAGACATACCCTATGCCCTGAACCCTTAGCCCTGGCTCACATATAGACTTGCCAGGTTCCTACCTATGTTCCCTATCTTGACCTTGCCTTCCCCCTTGACTACTCCAGTACCTCCTAGTCTTCTATCCCTGCCAATCTATTTCCCTTGCCGTCACCTTCATGTGATCATTGTTACGGATATGCCTATTCACCTATACGGTATTCTTCATGGCGTACTTCTAACCCTTGCTACTTGCACGGTCTTCATTGATCGTTATACGGACTTATCTTATCTATCTCCTCCTATCTTTCCTGGTCACATGATCTGACATCATCTATGATGTCACCACTCTAGGCCCCTACGTCATAGACCTAGGCCAGGTATGCAGACCATGACATCATTCCTCTTATCTCTCTATTCTTGCTATCTATGATGTCATACCTCATGATCCCCTCATGTATGGTTCTAGACTGTGTCTAGACCGTTGTACCCTATGCCCTTTGGTCCTGTACAGTACCTTAGTCAGCATTGTAGCAGTAGTATATAATACACGACAATTCTAAGGTCTACCCCAAGTAGATCTTAGTTGTCATTTGACACATCCTTGAACAATGGTTCAATACAGTTACCCTTCCAAGTCACTCCTCATGTCAAGTGTTGGTCCTAGACCCTTGCAAGACCCCGGATACTATTACAAAGATCCTTCACGCCTATCAACGTCGATATAGGTGTTTATCACACGTGATGTTATGAATTCGCCTATTCGCCTCTACGGCATTCCTCATGGCGTCTTCTTACACCTCTGTCTTTTATCGTTTCTCGGACTTATCTTATCTGATCTCTCCTTTCTTTCCTGGTCACATGATCTGACGTCATCTATGATGTCACCACTCTAGGCCCTACGTCATAGACCTAGGCCAGGTACGCTCCCATGACATCATACCCTCTACCTCTCTATTCTTGCTATCTATGATGTCATACCTCACGCTACACACATGTATAGTTCTAGACCGGCTCTAGACTTACTTACCCTACACCCTATGGTCCTGTACAGTACCTTAGTCAGCGTTGTACCAGTAGTATATAATACATGATGACTCTAAGGTCTACCCCAAGTAGATCTTAGTTGTCATTTGACACATCCCTTGAACAATGGTTCATCAACGGTTACCTTCCAAGTCACTCCTCATGTCAAGTGTTAGCCCTAGGCTCTTGCAAGACCCCGGATACTCTGACAAAGATCCTTCATGCCTATCAACGTCGATATAGGTGTTTATCGCACGTGAGCCCTCGACTCTAGCTGATCACGATCGCTACCGTCTCGTCTCCCTAGTCGAACCTCCCAGTTCTATTGTGTTTGCATTAGTTGCATCCACTACTCTACGCACGTCGTATCTTAGGTCTGCAACACGTGAGCCCTCGACTCTAGCTGATCATGATCGCTACCGTCTCGTCTCCCTTAGTCAAACCTCCCTTGGTTCTATTGTGTTTGCATAGGTCGTATCCACTATCTACACACGTCGTATCTTAGGTCTGCAACAATCATAGTCATCACCCTACTACTTGAGTGGGCGCTCTCCTCTTAGCCTCGTATAAGTCTACCAAGTGTAGCATCCGAACCCCACCCTAGCTGAATAGCGGGGTTAAGCCTTGTCTCGAAGGTCTATGATTGATCAACCCTTGGTCGATCATAACACTACTGGTCAGTAAAAGTTAGATATAAGTGGTGTTCATAACATCGCCTGCCCTCAGATCACTCTCACCCTCATTTGTGCCCTTGACACCCCTGTGCATACTCAAGTCCATGTGCACTCAAAGCACCCCACATACAATGTTGCACACAGGTAGATACTAATTCATAGGTAGTATTGTAGTATGATACCTGGCATAATTTAATTGTCCAATAAATACATAAATGATAATGGAAAATAAAATAAAAACCATCTCCAGAGGCTCTGATGAGCACCTGGAAACTGCTGCTGATGGTTCGGACAACCCTCTTGGAGGCCATCAGACCAGGTGATGCTTCCAAGAGGCTTGTGAGATGGTGTGAAAGCCTATCCAGTATATACAACAAATCAGCTTAAAATATGGTAATTCCACATTGGGAATTGGGTGAAAACCATCTAGGAATGGAACCCCCTTTTGGTCAATTTCATCTTTACAAGGAACCCCCCCTATGTTATGCTCGACCTGGATAAGGGCAAACGCAAATGCAAGGGATCAAGGGTTTATCATTGCTGTGCAGCTGATGAGACAATGGGACATCAAGGAGTGTTATAAACACCACTTACATCTAGCTTTTCACTACGCTCATTAACAATCAGACTTAGATAAATTCTTACTTTTCAAAGTCATGTGACCAGTGCACGTGACTGTGAGACATTGACATGTGATTAGGTCTAGAATATATGATGTCATACCTCATGGTTTTCATTTCCGCTTTGTGTGAATTCTATTTCCATCCTGTTCACACAAACACTTCTTATTTGATCCCCGTCTGCCACATACTATACACTTATGTAGTAATTCTGTACATGCACAGCTTGGTCTGTGCGCCATCCCTTGTAATATAAAAGCTAGGTGGTCTTAGCTGAGTTCTCCTCAGTTTTGACCACTTGGCTCTATGCAGTTCATCACAGGAACTTAAGGCAACTCTCCTCATACCTGAGTTAGGCTCTACCTGTTTGATTTGTTGGATCCGAGTGCATAATCGTGGTCAAGGGGACTTGGCAATGTCAATCACATACTGTTGTGTCGTGTTGGCCTCTGAATCGCAACAAGGAGGCTGTCTAAGACAACAACTAAGGGGTTCAAGGGAAGTGTCCACTCAGAAGTAGGATGAGGACTTTAGGAGACAAGGCCCTTCACAGAGGAATCAGAGGATTCAATGTAAGAGGGTTAGATTCCATAGATCTAACTTAGAGTTGTTACGAACACTCTAATTTTCCTATTATTTTGTACATTTTTCCTTATTTTATTAAAGGCTAATGGACGCCTTACACTACATAAAATGGACTTCAACGTTTTCCTTGAAGGATCATGTGACCTTATCACATGCCTATGTCATGTGACCGTGGTATGAGTGGCTGCTGTGCACCCCTCACATCATATGGCTGAGTTGCTGTGCACTCGGCTGTGTTTAATCTCCGTGCCCGATGGGATCACGGCTATGTGAGGCTGTTTGCCTCATGTATTTAATCACCGTGGGCTTCTATTCTTCTCTTCCATTCCATACCCACAGCTATGCTTCTTTATTCACACACCATGCTTCTCGCTCTCACGATATGCTTCTTGACCGTTCTACAACGTTCTATCATGTTCTATGCTCATAATATGTACAAACAATGTAGTCAGTATATATAGTATGAATCCAACGCC
The DNA here is from genome assembly GCA_038090035.1 of Xerocomus nothofagi. Taxonomy (NCBI): domain Eukaryota; kingdom Fungi; phylum Basidiomycota; class Agaricomycetes; order Boletales; family Boletaceae; genus Xerocomus; species Xerocomus nothofagi. Next base: position 879 of record JBBPLY010000295.1, on the reverse strand, counting down.
AGCAGAACTCTAGTCAAGTTCTTGCTGGAATTCCCTCTGGCATTCGCTCGTCTCTACTCTGGTCCTGCTTTAGTGTTTGGTTGCACCTATTGTCTTAGGTCGCCAACATTAGAACTTGACTTTCATCTTTACTTGCTTCCAAGCACATACACGGCCCCTAGCATTAAAGGGATATAGCCAGACCCAAGGCTTAACGGGATTAGCTACCTCTACCTATCATCTTCCTTTCCCACTTTGCTGTTAGTCACTGGTGTTACTACCAGGATAGACCATTAGCTGTTAGTAGTGCGGTAGTTGGTGTGCTCGAGAGCACTTAAAGGCTTAGTCACTGCCACAACCAAACCTTTCATCTTCTTTGTCCTTTGGGACAGGTGCTCGTGTCACCAATTTCATTTTTATGTAAAGAATAGTCAAAGAGGCTATTGCTTCGATATTCGTACCGTGGTTGGAGTGAAATTGTCCTCACCCAGTATTATCTTTTACATATATGGATGTTCCCCTCCTCCTCCCAAGTAAAGGTCGAAGACCTTCCAATCCTCCTCCCGCTCCGTCTACCTTCTTTAGACATTAAAAAGGAAGAATCAGAAGTCAACCCAAACGATATCGTTACTGGGCTCGAACAAGAAGTAGTACCCTTGGCTGAAGAACAGATCCGAGGTATCCATCACTACTTAAACGAACAGCATCTAAACAACTGTTACGAATGCTCTATTTTCCTATTTATTTTGTACATTTTTCCCTTATTTTATTAAGGGCTAATGGACGCCCTACACTACATAAAATGGACTTCAACGTTTTCCTTGATGGATCACGTGACCTTATCACATGCCTGTGTCATGTGACCGTGGTATGAGTGGCTGCTGTGCGCCCCTCACATCA
>JBBPLY010000294.1:0-23391 GCA_038090035.1 Xerocomus nothofagi | reverse complement strand
TGGAAGGTGGGATAACAAAAGAGAAAACCGCAAGCGGACCACGGCTAGAAAAAAACCCCGCGGGGGGGCGGGGACCCCCCCCCCCCCCCCCATTTGGATGCGGAATCTATGTCCCAGTCGACATAGCCGCCCAAGCCCCAGGGTGAAACGAGCAATGATGACAACAGCGCCATCGGCGAGAGCTTCTGTTGCAGAGTACGAGCGCTTCTCTCGCACGGAGAGTATAGCAGGATTATCGAACGGCTGACGGTCTGGTGAAGGAAATTTGGCGGCTAAACATGGGTTTTTGAGAACGCGGATGGGCTGGACCTGCTGCAATCGTGGTCGCCGGAAGAGGCGACCTGTTTGGATGGGGAGTCTTTCCTGATTTGAAGACGGAAGTGGGTACAGATGCTGGTGGCATTATTACCTCCGGGAGATGCATGCCAGGAAGCGTTGGTGAGCACATTCATGTGGGTTCGCCTGGCAGGTATTGACATTTGCGTTCGAGAGGAGGACGCACCAGACGGTGTCGATTCGGTTGTCGAGAATGTAGACCATCTCTTTGTTGCGGCCGAGTGGATGAACTGACGTTAGTGGAGAGGATGAACGGAAGGACCAAGGAGTCGCATATCGCCGTGCGGCCAGCTGACCTAATGCGTCGTCCGACTTTGATCACTCCGAGTCTCCAATTCGTCCTACGTATAGGCCCATCTGTCGGCGCTGTCCGGTCTCTCCACACCGTCACGCTCAGGAACCTCAGGTAGCGCTATAACTTTCTCTTGAGCCTTGCTGACATCGCTCGGTTCATCGCCACCGCCGACGATGCGTTGCCACACATTCCATACTACCCAACAGAACGGTGATCGCGCTACTCGAAGGTACCATTCGAATCGCACCCGATCTCATTCCAACAAATTTCGGAGGCTCGTTGCTCAAACATCCCCGGGCCTAGCGCCAACTATCTACGTGACCTCGCACACATCCACACGCAAACTTGGTGCTCCAGCAACCCGTGAGGCTGACCATCTTTACATACCCAGCGAGTCAAGAAATCTGGGATACACGCTCTTGTTTTACTTTCAGCGACTCGGGGACGTCTTTCACACCCACAAGTTGATCTCATTGCTCAAGGATACTATGCGTCGCGTGCCAGAGAATGCTCACAACAGGGTACGTTCCCAGTTGTGCGTTGGTCGACCGCTTTGGTCATTTTTGCAGGCGCCCGTAGCCACGACGTTTTGTGGAACGACTGTAGTGTGGCAGCAGCACCCGACTTGGCCCCACGGATGCCTCGTCCTCCAAACCCCTTCAATCAACATGCCTCGACGCGCACACCTCTTGCCTTCAGTCCCAGGTTGAGGCTGGCAACGACGAGCCTCGGCTCGTTGTTTCAATTTGTTTGGGACATCTACTCCTGATTATGCTCTGTGTATGTTATTTTCTGCGGTTCGGTCCTTTGTCATCTTCTCGTAAGCTTGACTGAATAAACTTGAAGGTCATATGCCTGCACCTTCGGACCATCCCAGTCGACCATCCTTACAAATGCTTGGTACTTTCTTCAGTGCTGCAGGCCGCAGCTGAACCAGCGCCAAAGTCTCATGCAACGGCGAAACGAACAGTGAGTTCGTCCTCGACATCAAATGTTTATGAGTACAACTACTGATCTTTTCTGAAGGCTCTGCGCCCCGACGGTTATTGCTCCATGGTCACTCACTCTGTCGATCGTGCCTCATACGAAAGCATGACGGTTTCTGAGAGACAGAAACATGGCTTAATTGCTTCTGGTCCCGTCACGATGACAACTTTCTGCCATATTTTTCCTCCTTCAACCGAGTGGAACCTCAATCCAGAGGAGCATGGGCACCCCAAGGTCCTCCTACCGCTCCCTTGCTAGTTCGGAATGCTGGTACTAATCTGCAGACGAAGTGCTCGCCAAACTGACGTCAACAGTGCTTTGTTTCCAAAATAGGAACTCAAGTACGCGCGGCGGCGCGGGCTGTGCGCGTGAATGATCTCGAAAGTTACTGAACAATCCAGCGTTTGCTGGAGAACGGTGGACCTCCCTTCCACGCAAGCACATACCACATTCCACTTTGATCTAGAACTCTACAGATGAATTGTTGAGTCTTATAAAAGGCAAGCACGCATGGTCATCTTTTTCATCACACATCAACGACATCCCCTGTTCCAAACTTATCAGCACATCAGCTCCGATCATCCTCACTTGCAAAGACTTGGAAAATGTCTCTAATTCATTTGTACTACGACCCTATCACCGAGTTAGACCGTCTCTTGGGCGACACTCTCGGGGCTCGGTTTTCCCCCCGTTTCTACAACTCCTCGACAGAGGCTAAGAACGCTGCAATGAAACATGGCGACATTTACCGACCAAGGTTGGTCCAAGATGGTTTTATCTTCCCTCGTGTCCTTACTAATTGTATTATAGATTGGACCTTCACGAGTCCAATGTTACCAACACCGTGACGGCAACATTCGAGCTGCCAGGCTTGACGTCAGAAAGCGTCACTTTAGATGTCCACCATGATCGTCTGACCGTCTCTGGCGAGTCAGCGAGTGCCAATTCTGACTCTCATGATGAAGGGGGGAGGTACACCGTTCGTGAGCGTCGCTCCGGGAAATTCTCCCGGGCGTTACAGCTTCCCTTTGGGACCAAGGTAAGCTCATACTTGGACTGTCTTTCTCTCGGCATCGGATGTTAACACTGTATTTTAGCTTGAAGATGTAAAGGCAAAGATGGAGAACGGCATCTTGACAATCACGTTTCCGAAGACCGCTCCGGAACAACAGGCTAAACGCATTGCCATTCAGTAAATGTTTTGCGTGCTGCCTTATCATCAATAAAGGATCGTGTAATCGATACCTTACTGGCTTTAACCATTGCCGTATCTTGTCTGTCATAATTTCTTGTGTTAAAGTATTAGATATTCCAAACCATTTATCATCTCTAGAAGGGGTTAACTTTCGTTCCGTTACACCTACCTAGTGTTGCATTTTTCAGTCGTTGTGGATGATACAAAGTGAATCCATCATAGGTTGCTGCCGATGGCGTGTCATCCGTAGCATCAATTTCCACAAAACACGACTCAACTACATCAACCAGGAATATCGGTCATCTGCATCGCTCTGCGATCATACCGAAGCTTTCACACCGGTGAAGTCGTGCATTTGCCTGTGCGGAAATATATCTAGTACTGTACCACTTTGGGGGGAAAGGAGGAAGCCGCAATCGGTGCCAGGCTCTGACCTTGGCGTTCGACCTTGATCTGACTGTTAGCGACTGTAAATTGCAAAACTCTTAGTACGACATTCATCGGCACCATTGAGGTCAGGATCGGAGGGCACGGGACGATTAGCTGCTGTGACAGACTTCTCCCTCAAGCCTATACCTTGTCGTCGATCCCTGTTGAGAACCACGTTCAGCTCTGCAGATACTGTACGTTGAGCATTTCGCACACAATTATATCACCACCTCTCTTCAAACGCTGCAGAGCCGAGAACCCACCTCGATGGCCGAGGCGTGCGGGGCGGCTCCGCTGTGCCAGTGAATTTTAAGCTAGTTCCCTTCACATCCGACGAGTCGTTCTTCGATACGGCCCAGTCATGTTACATGTGCCGAGGCGGAGCATCGATCCGGGGCTACGACGATCGCGAGGCCACGTTCGGCAACAACGATGGAGCTTAAGTGAACTTCTTCCTACCAGTACGATTAGAGAGAAAGACATCATAACGACATGATTCATGACTAACCAAGCAACTCCGAGTCGAAACATTCATAGTAGACACACAGGTCCGTGGTTACTCGGGACCAACTTGAATCCTGGCTGGCAGAACTGACCCCGGGTTTGGATAACCAAAAGTTCTTGGACGTCCGGGCGAGGGCATACGATCATGTCATTCCCACGATTCGACTACAGAGCTGTATTGCAAATTTCAATGAGCCTTTTTCGTTCGTTACTGTAACTTGCCTCTTTTTTTTTTTCTTCTTCTTTCTTTTTCCCATTAATAGGGTTATCGATATCTATGTCAGCTTTCGGGAAGAGTCTAAATCTGAAGGATCAATACGTTCTTCCTGAAGGTCACCATTGTATACGAATTGACTCACGCAAACGACAGGAACGGACGTCGGTATGGAATATACGACGGACGCGATATCCTGCCCAGTGCCATCGAAGAGCTTGTTACAACGAATGGCTATCGGGTTTGTTGTTCAAGGATTCAGCAGGGACGTTTGCTTCGCCATCCGTTTCGTGAATGTCAGCCGTTCAAGATCATGTGTGAGTACTTCAAGTTGACGAAGTCCTGACTGGACGACGCGTGCGCATTCCGAGTCCAAATACCACACGAAAAATTATAGTTTGACGCATCCGACTACTACCTGATACGTCATGACCAACTACAGAGCACAGGCCCGACGCGGATTATTGTTTGTCTTTCGCCAGCTCGTTTGGAGCGGTGCAGAATGCAATACATACCTCGATTGGTGTTGTGAAGATCGTCAATGTTCATTCATATGAAATATCTCGATCGTCACATCACATAACAACAACTAAACGAAATGTTTCAATCACAGTGAACGACCGCGGCTGGATGTGTGTACAGCGGGGGACGAATCAAGGACCACCTGATAAGATTTACTCGTCATCTTCGATCGAAAATTCCTCGCTCGACGTAATGAGGTATGGAATGCGTCTAAAAGGAGGGAAGAAATATCCCCGTCAGATCATCAAGGCACTCTCCAAGTCAAATCTGACTTTGAAAGATTGGCAAGACATACGTCGAAGGAATGTACTCTCCCAGGGCATATCCATCGCTGTACGCATACGCGAAAGAGAAAACATGGGTTAATGGTTCGTCATCGTTCTCACAAAATCAAATGAACGTACCCAGCCTGAGCGTCAGGGACTTTGACAGTGATCCGGTTGGCCGAGGTTTGGACGTTCTCTGCAAGAACGTCAATCCGGTCAACATCAGGATAAATGAGGCCGAGGCGGAAGGTTGGGATATCTTCGTCGCTGGAGGTCCAGGTAAACGTGGCTTCTTTGCCGCTCACCACATCCTTGGGTGTGGCAAAGGTCAACGCAGAGACGATAGGGAGTGCGAGAGCGAGCAAACTAGCCAAGAATAACAGGTTGATCTCGTCAACCAAAGACACAAAGATGGGTTGGAAGAATCGTGGCATACCTGAGCTTGGCAAACATGGCTGATCGTCTCGAGGGATGTCAGTGAAGGAATGGAGGGCGACGATGTTGCTTATATACGAAAGACAATCCACGGACCTTAGGCGAATCTCGCCTCTGCTTCGCTTGCCGCTGCTCGCCAAAGTATCATAGACCCATCGGTCGAGGAGCTAGAATGGACGTTACAATCTTACGGGAGAATGTGTCGTGGATTAAAGCCTTCTTATTGGTGGAGACGTAAAGAGTGTCAGAATAACCGTGCTCAAAATGTCAGAAAAGCGACCTAGCACGAATATAGAGTATAGTCGGACAGTGTGACGGTGTCAGTTTGTTCAGTTGACAGATCCGGGCCGCCCCTAGATGGAAACGTTTCCACTTGGCACTGGTAGCTCATGATCAATAGTCCAACTTGAGGGGTAAAACGAGGCCGAATTAGCCACGGTCGTTTACATTTGAGGTCCAAGTGCCGTATACTTATATGTATTAGTAGTACAGTGTGTTGCCAGCCGGTAGAGTTGGGCCCACTGGGCCGGGCACTGGCAGAACGACCGCGATGTTACTTACCAGCCTCACCTTTTCGTTTTTCCCCGGCGATGCATAATAAATTTGTCGTTTCAGGTAAATCATGACCGGTTCAGTTGAGGTGACATTATTCACGTACCAGTAGTGAGTATTTGTAACTCACAATGCCTGCCAGACCTTTTACGTGGATAATCGGCTCCTTGGGGCAGCGGGGAAGATTCCATATAGCCAAAAGGGTTCATCTTTATCGATCGGCGGAGTAGGAAAACACTGTGAACGTTGATGGGCCCCCGCATTTCGGGTTGGATCCGGGCACGGTGACAAAATTGCTGGCACTGAAGCTAGAAGCTCCGAGGTCGTGATCACGATGCATTTGGCAGGAATTGTTATAAATCATTACCTAATTGAGTCACTTGATTGTAAGTACGACGTTAGCTTGAATTGCTATCGCCTGCTGAGGCGTCTCCAGTGATTTATACAGTACATAGTTGGAAAAACATCGACGACGATTAGCCGTTTCCGCATCCTTTCTCTCTTCTACGTTTCATTTGACTCGTGCAATTTACGGCTGTAATTGTGTTGCGATCTGTGGCGTAGTATGATGCCGTCCGTTTTCGCTTCAACTTGTTGTCACCCCATCTCCTTTTGCCGAACACTGACAGTGACAATCTGATACTAGAGCAACTTGAAGGTATTCGTCAGTCGCTGAAAGCGACCCCAGTAGTGTGATCATATCCGATCAAATTGTACTGTTGATGAATGGTGCAAGACCTGGAGCATACAGACCTCAAACACCTCCACTGGTCATTGACCAACATTCGGACATGATGCGTGACTAGTAATTGATGAACTAATGACTAGTCAGCGGTCAACTAGATACGTGGAGGGACCGATGAGGGTCACTAAGTTGTTCCGAGACACCTCTTCCTTGCTGTTATAACATTCTCGAGATTGGTATATCAATGGTTCGATCCTCGCAGCGACCCCATGACGGGCTCGATTGATCAGTAAAAAAAAAGCTATCGTTATACGCACGCTCCGTGATCACTTCGTTGTTTTCTGGGCTGTTTATCCATCGTTGCGATTTGTTATTCTTCCAATCCAAGTATTTCTCTCGCTCGCGCGCCAGACAACGCCCGAAATCGGGAGAACCACTCCTTGATCCCACTTTACCCACCTCGTACAATCCACAAACGGCCGGCGCTCGCAACACGAAAGTGAGTGAGACATGCCCGAAAACACCTGTATAAGGTAGCTCGATTTATTGTCCACCGATATATCTTCGATGCGCCGTCGTCCCTTGAGCCGGAAGGTAGTATCGAAGTTTTCAAAGCGCAAGTTGCTGCACAACGCGGGTCAGTCGTTGGTATGTACTCCGAGTCGATGACGCTCACCTGAGAGGATAGGAAAAGGGATCCCGCGGCATTGGTGTGAGTTCAATGTGATGGGAAAAAGAGGATGGAATGAGAATTTCGATGTGGCTTTCCTCGGGTGCGCTACTATCGTGCCTGCAGGGACGTACAGAAGCTGAATTAGAAAACAAACGAGGGAACACGTTTATCTGCGACGACGAATCCTCTGCAGATAGATCAAACACGAAAGATGCGCCGAATCAATGATCACGCGCCAAGTATGACAGACGAGACAGTCGAGTGTGCATCTGATCATTGTCCTTATTTAGGTATAGTTGTCTTCCAGCGCGCTGAGAACTCTCATCGGGGAACGACCGTCGACGAGGAAAGTTCGCCACGATCCAAACGCAACACCAGTGTCCACTGTGGAATCCGGGACACCACTGCGTGTATCACACTCCAAGGTCCTCACGCGGGGCGTCCAAAGGCTCATTGCCAGCGACAAGACTTGCGCGACACAACAAGCCATCATTGCTGTCAAACCTGTGCAGTGCCTTGGATCAATCGATTGCCTGGTAGGCTACGACGGTCTCCATGAATTAAAATAACATGCATGCCGTCAAGAGCGCTCGAGATGATCTTCCTACGGGCTGCAATACTTGGCCCCAAATAATCTGCCAAGCACGGACTCGGATTCTGTCGCACCACTGGCAGAACATTCCTTTCGATCGTTGGTCGCTGGCAGTTCTCTATGCCGTGACTTGCTACATTCACTACTTGCAGGAAGGAACCACCACCGCAGTTCATGCTATCACGAAACCCCTTGTTTCTGTATTCTGATGAACAGCCTCGCGCGTGGAGTCGGGCCTCATGTAGAACGGTTTGCAGGGGCGTTGTCCAGTTGCAAGGATTGTCCTCGTGAGATGACGTCCAGAAACCGTAAACATAGGCACAGGACACATAGCACCCGGGCGTTGTTCGGTCGTAAAGATTCCCCGCGTGGTGTTGTCCAGCAACCCTGATTTTAGGCACAGCATACCGCAGGTAACTATCGACAGTGATACACTTTTTCACAAGGCGGCGCTGTGGCTGGAAATTTCCCATGCGTCGACCTCCAGTGCTTCCCGCTCATCCCATGAGGCCGTGCTTCCACAGCCGACGGAGGAATATTGGTACGGATTTGGCTCGCTATAGGCCACGATCTAGGTAGCATATAGAGTACAATCGAAGCACAGAACTCAAACATCATTCTTTCCTCTCTCATCCTTTCTACACCTCTCATTCTTCATGGAGTATCTCTTGGCCTACTTGGTGTTCTTGATCAGTACGGTGGCCGCTCAGGGTACGATCATGTATGCACGTTGACCGCCCGCAGTATCCTCACACGTCCTTAGCTACCAGCACTCCGACGAGTTACCCCACTGCGACATCTGATCCTAGTCTCGTTCAGGTGGCCTTACGTATGTGTCGCACACAACCTGCTCGCCAGGCGGTTTCGCTGATACAGATACACAGATTATGACCCAAGCAAGGCCGCCGCAGGTATCTTTGCAGGGCTCTTTGCAATCGCTACGTTTGTCATTTTATTCCGCCTGTTCGGCAAACGTGCTTGGTGGGGATTATATCTGCCAATCGGAACTGCATGTACGATCTCCTCTCGTCCTCTCGTCATGAATGCTGAATCTGAAACATTGATTCAAGTCATGTCTGCCGGTTTTGTTCTCCGCATCGTCATGACCAAATATCCCAATTCCGAAGCGATTTATATTTTTTCGACGTTATTCATTCTTTTGGCCCCGACCACCTACCTGGCGTTCAACTACGTTCTTTATGGTCGATTCGTCGTCAATTGCATCGACCGTCGTCACTCCTTGATCAGACCCGAACGTACCGCGAGATATTTCATCATCAGCGATGTCTCCACCTTTCTCATCCAGGTATGCCCTCTCCCGACGCTCGATTTTCATTCGTCTCTAAAAAAAAAACACACACACACAGGGAACGGGGGGTTCGTTCCTGACCTCCAAAAACCCACACACGGACAAACTCGGAGCCTACATCATCATCGCCGGTCTAGTACTCCAGACGCTCTCCTTTGGCATCTTCATCGCCCTCGTCTATCACGCGTTCCGGAGCCTGAAGCGAGTCGGGGACGTCAAGAACCCGTTCGCAGAACCCTGGGGCATGATATTCAAACTCTTGTTTTTCACGTCGGCCTTCTTTTTCGTACGTTTTCGTTCTCTTGTTCATTTTTTCGAGCGTGCGCGCTGACGACGACGACGACGACGACGCGCAGTTGCGATGCGTCTATCGAACCGTCGAACTCGCACAGGGTTTCGGACAGGGATATCTGGCCACTCACGAAGGTGAGGAAGCTCTCGTTTTCGTCCCCGACGTCGTGCGTTCGATTGCTGACCGAGTTACACATGACAGCCTTTTTTTACGCCCTCGATTCCCTCCCGTTGTTCCTCGGCATCGCCGCCTACACCATCTTTTGGCCGAGTAAATATCTCGAGTCGTCGTCTATCTATCGTACCAAGTCGGACGAGATGAGCTCCATCGTCGTTCCGTCGTCGGAGGCCTCATTCACCCCATACACTGCATGAAAACAAGCACGCTCGTTCACGCTCTTTATTTATTTTATTCTACGGGCGGCTTTATTATAAATTATTACTCTTCTGTGGATTTCTTATATATACCTGGGGATTTTCGTGAATACACCAACAACTTGAACGATCGATTCACGCGCGATCATTCTTTCTAAGATGATACCTTTCCAAGGTACGTTAAGCTACAAACCTGTACTCGTTGCAATTATCCTTGACCCTCTAGGGGCCATCGCAGTAGAGTGGGATATGTACAAGCAAACGCATCGAGTGAAAAATAGGGAAAAAACAAAAGAGTCACCGACGTAAAAGCAATTTAAGCAGGCAAATCACAAGATTCCAAGGAAAAGACGGGCGCAAAGCTCATATCGCAAGCTGTACCTCTGGCGTCTGGAACGCCCCATACCCAGCCCCGGGATACATGCCCATGCCCATCCCCGGAATCCCCACACCGTTCACGTTCGACATGTCGTCGATCAAGCTGTTCATCAGCGGCGCTTCGGGCCACGAAAACCTACCACGTAACGAGGTCAGTCGAACGCCAAGGCACGTTTACGAAAAACACGTTTGCGCGCTCACCCAGGCATCATCATGTTCCCCCACCACACCTCGTTCAACGCATGCATCGTCGCCAACGTCCCCGAATCAGCCAACACGTCCGCCATGCTCACGTCTCCATTGTTGACCGATCTGCTTCCGGATCCGGAGCCGTCGTTTTCGAGCACAGCTCTGTGGTTGTATATCTGGGTCGTGGGCTCGGACTGGCGCATAGTCCCGCTCGCAGGCGTCTCCACCGCGTTCCCGTTCGTCGTCGTCGTCGTCGTCGTCGGGTGCACCCCCATCCCCATCCCAAGCTTCATCTGCATCCCACGTCCCTCGTCCTGACGCGGTTCAGACCCACGCCCATGATCAAACCCACGTTGCCCCTGATGCACCCCCGGCGAATCAGAGGAGTCACCATACCCGGGATGCGTACGCGTCTGTTGAGACGTAGATCCCACCACCTGACTTGCGGGGGGTTGTCCTTGTCCTCTTCCTCCCATCGTACTTCCACCCTTTCGATGCTTGGTGAGTAGACCGGCGAGGAACCGTGCGTATAATCGGGGAGTGTGTCGTTCGTCGATCGCCACCTCTTGCAGCGTCATGATGAGTCGTCCGATCGAGTCGAAGATCTCGTCCTCCATTTCGCGCGTGAGAATATGGACGAACTCGGGTCGGAGAAGCTTGTTTTCTTTCGTGGTCAGGAGCGGAAACGAGAGACGAAGAAAGAAAAAAAAAGACAGACCTTGAGCAAGAAAGCAGAGGCGAAGGAAGCAAAGATAAAGTGGCCTGTCGACGTCTGAATTATGGATTCGTCCGAGAACGAATCGAGACTTACCATCCGGGGACGAACGCATGAGACCACTCGGCGCAAGCACGTTGATCATGTGCTTGATGACGACCGTCGCAGCTTCGAAGCACTGTGCAAGAGGGAAATGTATCCTTCCCATGCCTCCGAGAAATGGGGGACACGTACCTTTGTCAAAAACACGTCGTCGCTCGCTTCGATCCCCCGCTGAAAAGCGTGTTGGAATCCAAAAGAATACATGACGAGCCGCGAATAGTTCACGAGGCTAATGATAGCGTCGCACCTCGGTCAGCCAAAAAAAAAAAAACCGCAAGTATGGAGTGCCACTCACAACGGGAGCAACGTGCATCGGAATCGACATCCAGGATCTACAACGAAAAACGTTGAAAAAAAAAAAAAAAGCAAAACAAGCAAAGACGCGACGGACCGTTGGGGTCCGACTCGGACTTGAAGCGTAGCTTCCACTCTTCAAAGTAAGCCGTCAGTTGCGCATCGTGTCGAAGAGTCACGGAGAGAAAATTCAACGACTGATCAACGATGCGACGACGTGAGCACATGTCCACACCGAAGGCCCAACGGAACCCACCTTGTTCAGTCCCGTCGGAGAACTCGGATCCGAAAAGATCTCTTCATGGAATCGTCCAACGATGCGTAACAATTGAGAGTAGGCGCAGAGATGGATATCATACTAGAAAAAACGTCCCCGATCCGATCAGACGACGCTTCAAAAACGCACACACACACACACACACACACATACCTTGTCCCTATACTGAGATCGTCTGTACCAATCCCCCGAGTTCCTCGTGATATAATCCTCCTTGATCGTGCTCGGTTTCCCAAACTGCGTCGCGGTCGATCGATCCAGGTTGAAACAGATCATCCACACCCGCGTCCGATTGAGCATCTCACGCTCCTGCCGCTCAGTCTGTGGCTGTGTCGCCGATACTTGATGGAGATTCAAATCTGTGGCGATCCTGAAATATTTATATCTTGAGCGACGCGAGGGGGTTATCAAGGTGGATAGCCTCACCTGACCGCAAGACCCGTATACAACCAACTCCGGTCTTCCTCCCATCGTCGAGCGGGAACGGCATAGATACTCATGAGGATGTACGCCTGACAGAGCTCGACGGACTTCCATCCATCGATGAGCGCATTGGCCGCAGAGTGTTTTGCAAAATGCATCGCCACAGGGTAGACCTCGGATTTGTCACCATAGTATCGGGACGAGATGGCGCAGACTGTTTCCGATTTCAACGTCTCAGACCATCGATTCGACCCGCAGAAAAGAAAAAAAAAACATCGACACGTACCGACGGTGAAAAGAAACGGACAGCGCTGAAAGATCGACGTCGCGTTGTGAAGCTTTGGATCAAGCAAACCGATAAAAGGCTGGAGGGGAGAGAGGCGTCAATGTCGGTCGCATCCGGCGACAACGTGACATACGTTGATCTGGTTCCAAAAACTTGCCATGACGTCAGCCTCGTGTCATCGAACACGACAAGGAAAAAACAACGCACATTTCAAAGAGTTTGTCAATGTCTGCAGACGTCACCAATCCGTGCAACAAGATATCAGGGGGACTGTTCTTTTCGATCAAGTGTTTTCGAATGTTGAGATCGTTCGCTGGACCTGATTTCGAACCACGCCGTCGTCATCATCCGACCTCACCACCACCACGACGCACAACATACCTGGCCTGAAATACTCCTTGTTCGCGACGCCCTGGAGGAGGGTCAACGACGATAAAACACGAGTCCCAGCCAACACATACCACGTTATTCTCGTCCTCCTCGGGCTTGACACCACCGCCACTCGGACCTGCACCAACCCCCGGCCTCGCCCGACTCCTCCCTCTCCCCTTCTCGTTCTCGTTCTCCTTATCCAAAGAGAGATTGGCGAGCAACCCGATCGGGACGGTCACGTCTGGCAACGCACTCTGCACCTTTTCAGCCTCTTCTTCGTCCGTCGTCGCCTCGGCGTCTTCCACCGCATCGTCAGAGTCATCCATGACGTGACTAGAGAAACGGACGGCGGCGGTTGCGCTAGAACCAGCAGGAGCACCGGGGACGGAGGACGGGGTCCCGCCGGACTGACGCATCTCGCGGATGATCTCCATCCTCGCCGCGGACGCCTGATCAGATTGGTGTGTACTACTTCGGAGACGATCCATCCAATCGACCACCCGGACGTTATCCTTGTCAGAGGGCGAGATCGCCAGCTTGAACTGGTCGATGGAGAGAGGCGTCGCCATGTATGGATTGTGGAGCTGCAATGGGAAATAAGAGGGTCAGGCGCGGTTCGTCGACGAAGAACGTCGACATACCTGTTTCAAAAGAGATCCGATGATCTGATCCTTGTGACGGATCTGTGCAAGCAAGTACTCCCTTTTACTGACACGAGGTGACGGGGATGAGTATGACGATGACAATGTTTCGGAGGAGGCAGTAGAAGAATCAGAGTCATCGGAGCGGATGGAATCGCGTGACGAGGAGCGTTCCATCGTTGCCGACATCAAAAGGTAAAAAAAAACAAGAGCAAGGTGCGAGCCGAATCGTCAACAAAAACAAAGCAACGAAAAAAAAAAATAGGAAAGGGATGGATGTGATATGGGGCACGGACAGGCGGGCTTAAGTAGCTCGGCCCACAATGTAAACGCCAACGAACCCTAGAAGATACAGCTTTTGCTGCGAGCAGAATGCTTCTGCCGATGGGAAAGGATACAGGGGTAAAAGGGAAAAAAAGGCACGATCCGTTCGTCGGCGAGATTGAATCATCCTGCAAGCCTCCCCTTCCAAGATATAACCCGGGCCAGGCTGCCATCATGCCAATCGCAGATTGACAAACGCGAAGTACCGTACCCGGCTAGCAGTCCTGGAGGATGCAAGACTCCGATGTCCAAAAAAGGAAATATGACGGATTATGACGGCAATGCAGTGCTCGGGGACGACACTAAAGATCGGAAGGAAAAAAAGACCAAACATCGCACAGGACTTACTTGGGGGTAGTTCTAGGCTTCTTCGCCTCGACGATGCAGGGATGTCTCGAAGTGGTACAGCGCTTACACGCATTCGCACCCTCGGGAAAGTCACATTTCATCTGTCCCATCATCCACCGGAAGAAGACCGAAAAGCCAAACCACAGTTGATGACAGGGGGTGCGTGTACCAATCCCGCCCAATACGGAGTGGTCGAAAGGTCAAAATTAACCGCAGTCCAATTCGAGTTATGTCCGTTTAGAGAATAGCGGGGTTCCGGTCAGGAGGTGATGTGGTCCAAGTGATCGATGAGCAAATTGAACACGGGCAAGTACACGCCGGGAGGACACAAGTATCCATTCGAAGAAACGGCCCATCGTTAGCGTGGGTTCCGAACAAGGAACATTGAGTTTGGAATTGGTAGACAGGCGGTAAAGCCGTGTCAATTTCGTTGGGGCGCAACACGTGAAGATGATAATCGGTCGTGAATGATAGAAAGGGGTTGTTGACACGAGGATCCGGAGGTTCAAGGAATCCAAATTGCAGTTGCGTCCGTTTCAAAGTCAGACGATGACGCAAAAATACGCATTGGTTGGAGGAGGCCACAAACACGAGACATGTCAGGTGCAAACAAACGGAGTCGGAGAAATTATTTGCCGTGGAAACACAAACATCCATAATGACGAGTTAGCCGTGAAGCGATGAGTAAAAAGGTTTGGTAAGCGAGCTGGTGAGGCAGTGGGCAACAAGGAACAAACCTTGAGCCGTTTGCAATAAGTGCATGCTCCAATCCTGAACGGTCATGGATCGCAGCGATAGAGGCGGAGGAAGTTACAGCAGTACAACGGGTGAGGAGCACACCGAGCCGATACCAGGATGGCCCAGACGCCATCGCGCAAGGCGTGGTCGTTCGAGAAGGCGCATTCGTAATGTCGGAAGTACGGAACGGTCATCACCGGAGGCGAGGGCATAACATGAGTGTCGATTGACGGGATGGAGCCGGTTAGCGACGGGGAGCGCACCGCCAATCAAAGCATTGGTCAGCAGCGACATCGCATCGGTGTGGGGCGGGTAGTCCAAGTTGTGGGTGGATGGTCGGGCGCAAATAACCGGCGGGGCATGTCCCGAAAGGACCGGTTTCGGCATCCGGGTATGGAGCATTACCGGATAGCCGCCAAGAGAGGAAAACAATCGCATTACACGCAAAACACAAGAATTGGATGCAGAGGCAATGGATATACATCTCACCGGAAGATGACGATGCGATGCGGTCGAAAACACGTATGTTTTCATGACGATGCATAATGATGGACGTATCGTCGTCCGTTGCGGTCGCAGCGCGGTTGGGATGATCAGAGATGCCGTGCAGACGTTTGAGAGAAAAATGAAAACGGAAGGGAGAGAAAACACAGAATGGAGGGCTCGTCAGCATCGCAGCGTACTTCACCACAGGGGAAGAAGAAAAGGGCAGCGAAGAAAACGGAGACGCACTTCCGTCCACCAGGTAGTCCCGAGGTAGCCTGAACCGTCCCGAATCCTCTATCTCCTGCCAGCTCGCCCGTCCCAGCATTCCCACTCAAGTCAAAACTGAGAGTGGCACTCGCACCACCACCATCATCCAAGCCGGGTACCCACTCAATGACCTCGTCATCGTCACTGTCATCGTCGCTATCGACCGGATCCCTTCGAGAGGTTCCAATCCCGATCCCTGCAGACGGAGCTGGCCGCAAGCGCTTCCTTGGACGAGGTCGCTTGGTCGAGGTTCGCACAGGTGGAGCACGGGTAGCAGGTACAACGGCTCGCGCTTGCCCCTGGGGGACCCCTGGTTGTGGCTGTGCTTGAAACCCTGAGCGGCCCTGGGGATTCGCCAATCCCGAAGCCGGCGCCGTATGTAAAGCAGTGGTAGCCTCAGGCTCGTATTGGTATTGTGAGGGGACACGCACGTGTGCGTGGACTTGCGCCGGCAGCGGCGCGTGTTGTTGGGCAAACCCATAATGAGGATGTGGCGGCTGAACCGAGTAACCTGCTTGGGACTGGTAGCTTGAGCCTGAACCGAAACCAGATGGAAACAGGCCAGACGATCCCTCTTGTGGCTGCGGCGGCGATCCAGTAAGGGAGGTCGAATGTGCGTAGCTAGCGCCTTGACCATGCCCACGTCCAAGTTCGTCCGTCCCTCCTCCCTGCCGTCTCCCCTCTTGTACAGGCAGATTGCCTCTTGATTCGTCCTCGACCGCATATTGGATTCCATATCCACCCGAATCCGTCACTCCCGTGGCTCGTGATGTTTCTGATAACATTTCCGGCACCCGCGAAGATTCGGACCCTATCATCGCTGAGGACACCCCGCTTCCACCGCCCTCGTCGAAAGATGATGTCGTCCCCCGATAGCTTCCATACGATCCTGCCGGCGATGCGGCGCTGTATCCTCCAGCGCCTATGAACACCAAATCATTTGAGTTAGTACTTGTTGAAGTGAAATTTTGAGAAGGGTGATGAGGTGACGGATATGGGCCATACTCTGAGGTAGAAGGCGGAAACGTGGATAGAGACGGAGAGCGCGAAGGGGTTGAATAATGTGAAAGCGTGGAAGATGAAGTATCGAGCGTACGAATTGACGTAAAAGAGGGCGAAGGGGAGTCCCGTGAAAGCGGAGGTCCAGACGACGACGACGACGGGGCATGTCGAGCCATCGTGCATCAATGGAAACGAAAAAAGAAAAAATGGCCTATCAGAACGACGAAGGGGGAAGGAAAGATAAAATGAGACGGCTTTCAGATCACCACGTTCGTAGCTAGAAGTGATGAAATGTGACAGCAAAATCGCGCCCGAACGAAATATCGAGTGCATCTCACCATGCCGGCAGATTCCTATCTAGAACCACGATAGCCACGGATACCTCCCCGTGCTCCGATCCCTAAGACTGGTGCTGTATTTGGACACCTGGCCGAAGGGTGAGAACATAGGCAGTTCCCGAAGCACCAAGATAGGTATATCTCGACCAGCGCAGTGACAGGGAGCATGGAAGGGATGCCATCCTGGAGACAGGATGCATGGAAACGATGCCACATCCGGACCGGGAAACGATGAAAGCCGACAAAAATTGAAAACACGAGGCACGACGGGCAAAAGGACAAATCACCCAGGCATGTCCGATGACCAAGAGTCACGTGGGTCGAATTAAAATATTCGTAAACGCGTCCAGTGACGTGAAATTTAAGGAAAGGGAATAACAAAGCGGGAAACGGAAGACGGAAAAGAAATGAGATGTGACGAAACGGTGACTCACCAGTATCACTCGCGGGAGTATTTGGGTGTGTTGGGGGTGTAAACCTTGAAGATTGTGGAGATGAGTGAGAGAGTGTTTGATGCTGTTCAAAAGATGAACAAGATGAGTCTCGAGGCATGAAGGATGCAGCGAGTAGAAGGAAGGTATCAAGACAGGATGACGAGTTTGAAAACGGTCACCGACGGGTCTTGATATGAAATACCACGGAAAGAATGGACGCACAAGGGATGGTAGGCTGTGACTGGGTTGAGCAGCGTAATGCATTCTTGGAGGTTGATCGACGCGTCCCCCGCCTAAGTCTGCCTCTGATACTGTTGTAGGTGGATAATACTGTTCTGTAGTCCGAGGGTAAGAAATGTTTTGGGGGGACACAAAGTCTGACGGTGTAGAAAAAGAGGGATTGACGGTTGGTTGAATATGGTATTCTACTGGAGCGATTTGCGGGTCGGAGACGTTTGGTTGATTTCGTGAAGTAGGAAACGTGGTGGTATTTTTTCGCGACTGACTCTGCGTGGAATGAGATTTGGAACGAGACGGAGGCAACGAGAGCAGCTCTTGGAACCGTTTGTTTGTGAGGTCCTTGGGACGGTCTTGCGCCTGAGGGATGATCAGAAGGGTGCGGTAGACGAAGAAAGAGGTCTCACCAGAGTTTCTTGTGTCTGAGCCTGTCCTTGTGGAGGGGTGGCGGGGTGAATGTGGACGTGAGCTTGTGCTTCCAAAGGGTCGTTATAGCGTGGGCCCCTTTGTCTGCGGGGTATGGGTGCCATCTGACGCTGTTGCATGCCGTGGTGTTGTTGCTGAGAGTGTGGCTGAGGGTGTGATTGACTACCTCCGGACCGATGAGAGTCAAAGGGGGTTTGACTATGGAGAAACTGAAAGTCGTTGCCGCTGGATAGGTCGTTGCTGGTGGGGGGGTTGTGGAAGGCGGTGTCGCGAGAAATGTCTACGGAAGCAAAGGAGGGGTCCCATCCGCCGAGATGATAGTCTGGGATGGCACTGGCTTGTGCGGGGTCGTAAAATGATAGCGCAGAGACGATCATCGATGAGGACGTGGTGGTTGTGGAAGAGGAGGAGGCAGGGTAGAACGAGGTCGTCGTCGTTGGATCGGATGGATGTCGCTGCACGGGGTGAGGGGGGGTTGCTGAAGGGGATCGGTGAGCGTGACAGGAACTACGGCAAGGATGATCACACGGAGAACTTACCCCCGGTGTCGTTGGCGTCGGGCGTTTGCATTGCGGACGAATGACGAGCGACGTCCGAATTGAGCGTATAAGTATTCGAAGCGTCACGCCCAAACGAGGAAGGGGCGAACGAATACATGGCAAGGGGAGAGCCCGACATAAGGAACACCGCCACACCTTACTCTGCCGGATGCGACCGATAGCCGGCCACATCGCCTCGTGACATCATCGACTGTCTCTGCTTTCCTCCCCCGCCTCCGTCCGAGTGCTCTGATCCGCCAACCAGAGAGATTCGCTCTCTTCTTCTCCTCGCCTCCCTCGGCGTCATATTCAAGTCTTAGCCTGTCTAGCACCCACGCATTCATGCCTGATTCCATGTTCGATAACAGGATGCTCGGTCCGTGATCCTTAATCGATCTTCCAATGACCAAACGAGCGATATGACGGTCAGCCATAGTAGTAGTAGTTCACCTTGCTATCATATCATACTAGTCTTCGTTCAGCCTTTTTCGTCTGCGCTCCTTGGTCGACCTCCGCAAATGCCGAGGCCAGTGGCAACAAAAGTCATGCTCGACGGATGCTCGAGATAACGAACGCATATCCACTTGCGTGAGACGTGTTCCCACGATGGTCAGCGTGTGGCAAACAATCTGCCCACGGGTTTTGGGAGGCGAAAGAAGCCAAGCTCACTACTCAAAAGGTATCCTTCTTACCGCATGCAAGCGCAGAGAAATGGACAGGTCGCTTGGACCAGGCAGTCCAGACCACACCGTATTTGGCTTGTCAGCGTATTATTCTGATAGGCCGCTCATTCTCGAGCACATCGATAACTCTCGAGTGATGGTGGTTTATGTATTCAAGTCAACCGTACATCATCTCCGTAAAGAACCCTTAGCTTCTGAAGTGCGACAGGCACAGATATGACCAATGGATATGGGAATCATTCAACGAGACTCGGCCCAAGAGCTGAACGTATATCATCCCCACCGATTCGGCTCGTCCCGTTCTACCGGGCTTGCTGACATCCGCTGAAAACTCAACATAAACGTTTTTTCTGCTAGAGCGTCATTCACCTTCACGATTCATCTTCTAGCTCTCAAACAGAACGTCGTCGATGATGCCACAAACGACAAAAGCCCTGGCAGCTCTCCACTGGCTCGATACCGCCCACGCCCAATTCATGTTTCCCCCCTCTCCGGAGTAGTTCGGGACGGACGAGGCGTCTTCCTTCCACTTGCGCAGTCTACCACAATGTCGGCGGGTGGAAGCTAAGCGACTCGGGAAAGTCAAGGACTTCTCTCATCGACGTCCTTTACGTCTGACAACCGACTCGGTGGGACCAGGACACGATCGATCGATCGATCGAACTGCCTTTTGCTCGTTCGGGCCTCGAGAGCGACTAGCGACGTTCCCCTGCCAGCGTGGCCCCAAGGGCATAGCCGAAGTAAACTGGCAAGTACACGTCATGGCCCCGTGATCGTGGAAAGACGGTCGCGACGTGCAACTCCCAAGGCTCATCTACATAGTATCTTTAAACACCGAGTCTATTAAACACTGCGAGACCGCGCGCATGCATAGTTTTAGTTCCGTGACTAGCAGCCAGAAAGTTTCGTACCGGCGTCCGGCGAGGAGGGAAAGTGGTATCTCCAGTCGTTTCCCATACGTTTTCATCGCTGGCCGGAGGAATTGAAGAGTCGGCTCGTGGTCGAATGGGAACTTAATGGGTTCGACTGGTCGTTCACGGTACTATCTATACACTACTTATCGATGGGCGGGGGTAACTCTATCAAATACACTATTATCACACTCCGACTTACTATAGAACGAACAACGAAAACGAAAACAACGACGGTCCCACGGCGTGAGGCCGCCGCGCGACTGGCAACGACAATCTCCCTCCAGAGATGTCTGTTCTTTTTCGCGAGAAACCAACGTCGGTTCGCGAGCCGAGCGATCATACTCCTGAACGGTAACTTCGTGCCTGTATCTCGAGTTGATCCTTGGTCGATCGCGAATTCGAAGTGGTCTGCGACGGAACGGTGACTGGCCAGTTTATTTCACCGAGCTGTGCCAATGCGAGGAAAGAGATCGGGGAATGAGCGACGATCGTATAAGGCAGGTCCAGTCGACCCACCTCTTCGCTCACGTCATACGTGGCGTGCAACCTTGCTTTGAGCGACTCGCGGGCAAGAAGGGTATCCATCAGGGTCTTCCAAAGTGAAAGAAGAAAAAGGTCAGCGAATGGGACCCTCTCGCAAAGTCGACGATACCGACGTTCGTGTAGATACGACCAGTGGGAATGGTGAACATGCCGATAAAGTTCGTGTCTGGGAAAACGATGAAACTGATACAACCACCCAAGACAAAGATGACGGCAAATAGACCCGTCTGGATGGCACCGCGAATGAGTCGGTTGAGAACTGTATCAAATCTGCGGAAACCAGTTCGAGAACGGGAGAAGATGATGATGAGTGTAACTGGTGATCGTAAGCATGTGAGTATATTGTACTCGTGTCGATCGGAATAAACGAGCGTACTGGTGATGAGCAAGTCCACGACTATCGGCGAGGTCGACGCCATAATCACGAAAGGGATAATTTGGGGCACCGCAGACTCCCTAAACGATCATGATCAGTTTGATACAGCATCTCATTCCTGAAACTTACACCGGAATGAGCCATATCCTAATGCTCCAAGCCATCCCCAGAAAAAACGAAGTAAACGCGAGCAGGATGATCACGCCATACAGAATCTTGCTATTGGTGAGACCCCAAATTCTACGATGCATCGAGATTCAGATTGGTTTGGCTTTGGTAGATCTGTATACTCGCCTGAATCCTAGAAATAACTGCGTCACGAGGGCAGTAAGAGCAGCAGCGAAAGGTGTGAATTCGTATGACCATTCAGACTCTTCAAGGGGAGCCATTAGTACCCGATAGAGAAGGTAGCACGACCACTCACGATAAAGGACTGCTGGATTACTGAAATTCGATACGCTAGAATGCACTCAGACCACTGAAAAGAGAGTCTGACAAGGCCACGAACGTGTAGGACCATGCCAGATATATGACTCTATGGGAACAATTGAGCCGTTTCCCGAGCACGAAACTTAATAATGCCACTCACGAGCCGCTGTGGAACGTGTCCAAGATGAACAGGAAGAATACCATACACCTAGAACCATCTGTAAAGCTGTACGATCGTGGATCGGTGACCGACTGACTTTGTCCCCAGCTGATCGTCGAATTCTGGAATGGGGAATGAGTCTAGTCAATTGTTGGTCGATGATTCTACTTACTCGTCCACCAGTATGCCGCGAATTGGTATGTGACCAGGCCATACAGGAAGGTATTGACTTGGGTCGGAGCGAGTCAGTCGAAGCACTCTAACCAACGTCAATGATGAAAATCGCAGTCACCCACAGAATACGCCCAGTAGGACCGGGCCTGTCATTCGGTCAACCCATGCCTCGAAACGGAAACCTCATTGTGCGTACCTATCGATGTGTCATACAAGCCCATCCTGAGAGAATCACTGGACGGTCGAAGAGAAGCCTCGGCGTGGGGTTGGATGGGGGAAGTTTTGATCCTAGTTGACTCTTAAGATATACCACGGAGGACCCTGAGTGCCTCCGAATCCATGATAGCTTCCGAGAGTTACGCAGCAGTCAAGTAGATTCCATCCTATTTGGAATGAGCCATCAAAGAGTCAGTTACCCAACCGAAGAAATTGAGTCGACTCAGCGAACGAACCTTGTTCCTGACCAAGCAGTCCTATTTGAATAACATGAAAACTCTTTTTTTCAACCCACGGCGATACGTTATAGCGATCTAGGTTCATGAGAATAACTTGAAGTATTGATCATTTCGACAATCGTGTAGTCGGCTTGAAACGTTCGTGGCGGTGGATGCCGTGAGGTGAGGTCCAGAGCACGAACCTCGTAGGGTCTCACATCCAGCCATCGAGCATTTTCGCAGTGCACCCATAGGAATATGAGATATTAGCCACGGGCGCGTCAATATGGCGCGACGTCCCCCGGGGGTCTGGCTGCCTGTCCTCGAATCGGTGATGGAAGTAGTGCGTCCACCTGAATGTGGCAGTGGCGGATTTTATTCTTCATATATCCAAATCCTCGGACCCTTCAAGTAGCCGGATTCTATGACGATATGGGCATATGTACCTATTGCGAGTATAAGCCTTGAACGTCTCCATTGGCAGAGTAGACATATTACTCCACCACTTCGTTGGCTGATGAGCGCTTGAGCTTCCACCACCCGTGCCCGACTTCTTTGACTGAAAACGTACACCAACTTCCTTCTCCGCTTGATCAAGATGCATGCCTGCCACCGCAAATGTCGCAAACTCTTCACGATGAGCCTCGTTCAAGAAAGTTATGAGATGTTCCCAATCACCCCTTTCTTCAACAAGACGAGCATATGCCTCTCGATCGCTCTGGTGCTGCGGGCTCGTCAATTTTGCACAATGCTCAGCCTCCTTTGATTCCCAATGCACAGTGACGTCTAGCCTCGCGGGCAGCATGTTTCGTCAAGACGGCTTGCTGCAACTCCTCATCTGATAGTTCTTTGGCGCCGTTGGTAAAAAGCAGGTGACCCCTAAAGGAGTTAAGCCTGCGCTCATTACCCGGATGGTGGGATTCACCTGCTTCACATCCTGATAGGATATGCATCTGTCGACACCAGAGTTGAGTGACCTTGCCATGAAACGTAGCTCCAATGTCCTTGATAACTCATGTCCCTGAGAGGGTTCGAATTCTTTGCGCAAACGATTCAGAAGCCTTCCCTCCTCCCGCTGAACGAACTGGTGGTGGCGGAAGAAGGTTCCGTGATGAATGAAGATGGGGGCAAGATTGGATTTCACGACTCCGGACAATCATAATCGGCCTCTATGGCCTTATTTTCTGATGTTTGAATCATTG
>JBBPLY010000293.1:0-18591 GCA_038090035.1 Xerocomus nothofagi | reverse complement strand
ACTGCGGTACCAAGTTCACCACGTGGCGTTCCGCACCGACGCTATGGGGGACGCTCAACATGCCAATAACATCATCTATACTCTGCGATCGCGGATAAGGGATGAAACGAAACGACCTGAGCTCGGGCGAGAGGGCGAGACAGCGCACGAGCTCGTCGTTTGGGAATCCGACGTCTCGGATGGAGAGATGGAGAAGCGTACACCCGGAGCGTTCCAAAAGGCTCGAAAAGTTACGGTCGTGCCAGCTCCAGTGCCCAGAGAAAAGGATGGATGCATCGATTTCGAGCGTTTGGAGTTGAGGTAGGATGAGAGGGTTGATGACCCCGCTGACGTGAGACCGAGAGGAGATTTGGCGGACGCGGAGCGTTTGAAGACGGGGTAAAGTGAAGGGTCCATAACCATGTATGTCTGTCCAGATCCCCAAGGAGCAGGTGGTTATATTCTTACACTGGACGAGGTAGCTCAACTGGAATTGCTTAGCTAACACAGGTCCCGCAAAAGATTGTCCGCCAAACCCGAACGACACCTCTTCAAGGTTTTCCCAGGGAATATGAATTCTGTCGTCCGGTAAATTTACCGGTTTGCTGTGTGCAAACGACTTGAGGTTCTTGGCAGACTTCAAATCCAGACAGAGCATGGTGGACAGGCTCTGCGCGGACGTGTCGCTGTTGATGGAGAGACGTTCCAGACAAGGCAAATCACATGACTTAAACATGAGGATATGGGGGGAAAAATGAAACGACAGCTGGAGTGAGATGCACTTCCAACGATGTCCGTGCGTTCGAATTCGATCGGCGAATAAGTAAGTGAGATCTTCTGTGATCGGAGAGTCGACGCGATAATCGGTGAGGGAGAGTGAGATCGGCAGTTCTCCCGACAGTTTCAGATACAGGTCGAACACAGGTTTGACGTCTTCCGTGCGCTTTTGGCACCCCTCTGGAAAATGAAAGCGGATGGACGTCCAGAGGCGAGGGTTAGATTCCGCAACCGCCTTCCAAAATCTGCAAACGTGTGTGAGGTGGAAAGGTCCTTGCGCAAGTGCGGGGACGTGCGTCGACTTTGAATCGTCTTCACGTTCGGCGTAGATGTCAAAGACATAGGCTAGAATTTCGGGAGGGAGGCGTGTCGCAGGGGAACGCAGCATGACCAGACGTTGCAGGAGGCTCCTGAACTGATCAGTGTCGTTCGCGACGGGCGAAACCTCTTGTCCTGGGGGTTGACGCGCTGCGTCATGATGTTGGGGATGTTCTCTCAATGAGTTTATCGCAGAATCGACGGTCTGATACTGAGTCTCAGTAACGCCGATCGCCCTGTCATCCAACAGCCGCGTAACCTCTGGCTGCCAAGTCAAGGTGAGTCCGTGATGTCGGAAACAAGGCCGAGACATACATACGGATACTACTGTGGCCAGATTGATGGACGAGAGATCGGACCGATCAACACCAGAGGGTGGATGCATGATAATGACGGTTAGCGGTGGAAGCCTGAGTGTGGCCGCACTTGAGGCTGTTGAATCTGTGACTCGGAAAAATTCAGACGAGTGCAGCACTGCATTTATACGATAACGCGGCCTTTTGACACGGTGCAGCCAATGCGGTCGAGGCTTTCCGAGGCAAGATCTCACACGTGCCGGACCTCTGGTGAACGTACATACGTGTCGGTGCCGTGTTTCATGTGGATACAACTACAGTACGTACTAGTACTCCGAGTCGACTGATCGCAAACGTGCAGATCCAACGCACCGAGGGGAATTCCGCAAAGTCCATCACCAATCTGCGAACCCAACCAACTTTCCATCCCAACTCCACCATATCAACTCGTCCTCTTCAGCCAGGTCATTTTCGGAACCCTCGATGTAGGCACTCTTTCCACGAGATCTAATCCATACACCTTGTACCCTGCTCGCCTTCGCTCGCTTCTTGGTAGTGGTGTCACAGGAAGCAGGTGTCTGCCCTGACTCTGCCAGAAATTCCGCAAGATAACTGTCCAAAGTCGTACATAGGTTCTGGCGCGGTATCCAGGAAGGGTGGTCGAAACGCCGCGGCGCCCTAAGTAGGACGTGTGTTTGCGTTGGAGCTAGCAGGCGATCAGAGAAAAACGATGGTGACACGGCATGGCTTTGGCGTACCCATCTCAGAAGCTAGCCCTTGTCCATTGTCTTCTGCACATGCACCGGCGAGCGTACGAGATAACAAGCGCTCCGCAGCTCGCACAGTCTCCGGATTCTCGACCCGTTGTGGCGGGGCCTTTGAAGGCGCGTTCGGTGGTGACATCGACGAAGTAGAGTCAGAGTCAGACGAACGCGACGGAGATGGAGATGGACTTCTGGGTGGCAGTGGCGACGCATCTTCGTCAGATCCACAAGCATCCTCGTCCTCTTCCTCGCTGCTGCCCCCGCTGTCTTCGTCTGTGCTTTGCTCATCCTCCTCGTCGTCATCCGTGTCGCTTGCGTTCTCTACACAATCGTCTTCTTCTTCTGACGCATCGCGTGTTCGTGTGGCATTATCCGGGACGCCGTCTTCCCGTAATCCCCACACCTTTGTTTCCAGTCCGTCGATACCCACAATCACGCGCGATTTAGCCGTCCCTACAGTCGGACCGAGCACAACCGCGAAGAAAGCTCTGGCTACCCCGTGTTTCCAAAGATGGGGTAGCGTCCCCGCTTCCACTTTCTCGGGAGAGCCTCGAAGCGCAAGCGCAGTGGAGAGGGCGATAAAGGTCGTGTACAGATGCGAAGCAAGCGTGTCGAACGAGTTCAATAATTCGTGGCGCTTCTTCGAAGCGCGGGTCGTGTTCTAGATGGGGTACCTTAGAACCATACGGAGGTCACCGTTCAAAAAGTGAAATTCGCTCACATCGCTCGTCGGCATTCTCGCCAACTGAACGACTGGGCTGTCGAGTCAAACGTTACCACGGCGGAGAGCGATAGGAAGACAAAAGATAGGAAACTGACAATGGAACTTGGTTCTTGAGAAATAAGACGTGACCTAGAAAGCTGATGCAAAGTCTGGCTGCCATGTTATCGCTCACGGCATCGGTGTCGAGCACCACAGTTGGTACTGTTGAAGTCGCAGCGATGCCGGGAGTTCTGGCACTCGATGTCTCTGCACTATCATTGACTATCGAATCTGCTCTTTCTGTTTCATTTTGAAGCAAGGCCGGTGTTGGCACTTCGGAAGTGGGTGAGAGTATACGCATCAGATCGTGTTGGTGGTAGAAGTGTAAGCGAAAGAAGCCGTGGCACAGCGCGTCCAGCCAAGCGCGAAGTGGTCACGTGAGCCATTGAATTTGGCACCAACTGGCTGACGTAAACGACACTTGTTAGTGCAGCAGCTACAGCTTGCTTCAAGTCGAAGGCCGAAAGTCGTGCAATTTCAGATCGTGCTGTGGTATGTAGAAGTGTATGCGAAAGAAGTCTCAAGTCCGAGTCGCAATCCACCAAAGAGATCATTTCTATCACATAATGTACAAGGGGAAGACGTTATTCATATGGACGTTACATTGAACATCCGGTTTCTGATGGAGCTAAGCTCGTAGGAGAGCTTATAACTCAAGCAAGCTGAGCGAATCCAACTCGGACATTGCCGACATCGAAGGTTGTGTAGACGTTCTGGAGGAACACATCCCCAATCATCCAGAATGCTGTTCCAACGAAGCGGAAAAAGAATGAGCAACGAGCATGATACAACGCATAGAATTGAAGGCACGCAAAGCGAATATCGACATCAAGGACGTGAGACACTCACAACTACCGACACCTTGACCGCCGGCGACAATGCCACTAACACAGTCCGACGTTCCGGAGACCCTACCAAGATTGAGTGTAGCTGTGGAGATAGGGAACGGTGTTCCCCCAAAGGAGAGGCTGATGTCCGGGAAGGAATCACATGGGACTAAGGAAACGTCAATGAAGTGGCGGAGATGAAGCAACGGCGGACATACAGGTGTAGAGACCTGGCTTCGAGGCAGGGGTGCCACCAAGCGTCTCGTAAATTTGTGCAACATCGTTTGGAAAGCCGATAATGGCAGATGTGGCAGTGTCAATGATACAGTCGATATCTTCCAGGATTATTGCATCGTTGGCTTGGATGCTATCCATATTGAGTAGCCAGTAACCCTGAACACTCAAATTGTCAGAAATGGTCGAGAGGACGTCTAACCCGTCGCTCACCGGTACCATAACATTGACATAGGTGAAATCGCCAGTGTATAATGCCGAATCCACACCACCAAAGTATACCTCACCTCCAGAGGCTGAAAATTTGAATGAAAACACCGGCTGGTCTAGCTGGGACTTGCTGATCAAGGACTGAACGACCGGACTCGTACTAAAAGCGGCGATAGATGGGAAACCCATCCCCAACAAGCCATCTGCAGGCCATCGACTAACTTGAAGGCCAGAAGAGTACTGTGAAGCCACGCCGAGGACTTGGTTTACCGCCTACCGGGCCATCAGTCACCATAATTCCGCGACAGATATCAAATATACCGTGAGTCCTGCGATAACAACCGTATCGGCGTACTGTTCGCCTGAAGCAGTAGATCCATCTCCATACGTAAGGCTGAAAGGCAAACCCAAGTCCTGCGAGGTCGAAGAACTGCTGGGGTTGTAGATGGTGTGGCCGGCACAGCTCGAATCACAGTTGGGCCCTGGCAAGACGAGGTCACTAGAATATGGCTTAGTAAACTCACTGGCGCTGGATGACAAAAACATGCCCCGAGCCTGTGTCAAAGTTCACTGCCAGAATGGATCAGTTAGGAATTAATTGACAACGCAGGAAGCTCACCGGTGAAGGAAGTGCTGGAAGGCCAACCAACAGAAATAGCGCCATACCATTGCTGCTTTTTGAAGACAGTCAAAGGAACGGCAGCAGTTCCACGTTTCTGGATTTCTTTCGGTGCAGAGGGGTGAGGAGCCCCCGTATTCTTCTCGAAATTCTCGAACCCACGAAGGATTTTACTACATATGGACGATTGAGTTGGTGTGAAGCGAAGAAAGAATATGACATACTCCTGGGCAGAGGCAATATGAGATTCGAGTGCGTCAATGTCGATGGTTCCGTCAGGATTCTTGAATCCTGAGCCCTTGGCAAGGGGGATGGTCGTACCGTTCTTCTGCCCAGGCTGCGGTGCTGCAGCAGTCAAAACAGCCAGCATCATAAAAGACATCTGGAGGGCGAGCTTGAAGCGCATGTCAGTCAGATCTATGATATGCAGGGAAGGTACTGAGTGGATGAGTATACAACTCAAGGACCCACCTTTTAAAGTGTTCAGATGCGAGATCAAGAATCATGAGATATCTGTGCGATCAGAATTCCAGGAAGTCAGAGGATCCGGCCCTTTACGCTACTTAGCGCGGAAGTGCCGGAAAGTGCTGAGTCAAATAGATCCATCCAGTAGAGTATATGTACTTACCTGGTCGACTACGTACGATGTGTTGGACACATGATATGATCATCCCTCCAGGATCGAGAGCTTATTCGACTTTCGAAGTGCGTTGATGGGCGCGCGAGTATATGTAACATGTACGAAGCAGAAATTACGGGATGGTTGTCAAACCGTTGAGTCTGCGCCCTGCATAGCCGACTGAAGTGTTTCCCGCATCCTATTACCACTGGCGGTTAACTCGACACTTGATGAGATAGTCGATTACACAGCGTAGCATGAGCTCACTGACCTTTGTGTGCACTCACCGAGAGACTGTTGATGCGGTGAAGAATTGCGCGTCTACTAACCAGCGCTCGCTCATCGATTAGTAGCAAGTTAGCTCTGACTCATACCAAAATTTACCGGTCATCGTGTAATGTCACGGTGGCGTGAAAGTTATTGCCTATTAGAGCGTGACCCTACTAACCCACTAGTAGTAGTTTGCTGCCAGCCCGCAGTGCGCGGCTGATTACGACTTGCGTCGTCTTCTATACTCATGAAAAAGCGTGCCGCCACATGGTCACATCGATAAACGGAGCGCTGAGAAACTGATTAGAAGCAATATAGCCAGTAAGACAGGGGGGCAGCCCCGGTTCGCTGGGGTGCCAGTCACATCTAGTAACTTATTTCTCATCAGTCGCGTAAGTGGCACGTTTGACGCTTTTCATTGTAGGTGCGAACGAACTTTAACTACGGCGGCACGCCGACCATCGCAGCATGGGGCCTCCCTCATGCGTACAAGTTAGTACACTTTGAGGGGCCCAGCGGCCCTGTCTGGACACCGGCAGCGAGTCCAGCGACCTGGGTACCCTCCTCTAGACCGCCCCCGCGTCCGAAAACTTCCACAATGAATTTGGAATTCCTACGCTCCCGAGGTCTTCGCAATCATGTCTAGATAGTTATACCGCATCTGGGTTCTATACGGATGCATCACCGGGTCCTGGAATTTCACCAATGATTATCCACATAATCGATCGTCTCCCGAGAGTATGGTATGCTTGAACTTCCTGACGGACACGAGGCTCAAGTAGAAGACTGTCGGCGAGTCACATCTGTCGCTTTCGTCTTCATCATCTACACACGACACACGATCTCTCGGTACAACAAACATCCATCCTCCGTACCTCCGAAATCCCGAGTCTCGAATAAGAGTGCCTTTTTTCCAGCGCGTTCATAGCAAACATCGAGCGTACCGCCTGGCCACGTACCACCCATCGCATCGATCAGATGTTTTTTGCTGCATTTCGAAGTAAGGCTGGTGTGGGCATTTCCGAGTCGGAAGCAGGTGCCAGTGAGAGTTACATATCAGCCCAAGTTGTGGTATGTGGAAGTATAAGTCAGCCACAGCACAGCGCGTCTTGAGCGCGTCTTCAATGAGCGATCGCTGATGTGATCATGATCGTGCACTGACAGTGACTCGAACTCAGCCGTAGTTCACGAAACAGACCATATCACATAATGTACAAGATAGTAAAGACATGGGGGGACGTAAATCACATGGACGTTATGTTGTACGTCCGCTTTCTGACGAAGCTAAACTTGTAGGAGTGCTCAAGCAAGCTGAGCGAATCCAACTTGGAAATTGCCGGCATCGAAGGTTGTATAGACGTTCTGGAGGAACACGTCCCCAATGATCCAGAATGCTGTTCCAACAATAATCAGAAATGAGCACCATGCAACGCATAGAATTGAAGGTACGCAAAGATATTGAGGACTAAGTTGAGACACTCACGGAAATCGCCGGCAACAATGCCACTAACACAGTCTGACGACCCAGCAGTGGCCGTCCCAAGATTGAGTGTATCTGTGGAAATAGAAAACGATGTTCCCCCAAAGGTGAGGCTGATATCCGGGAAGGAGTCGCATGGGACTAGGCAACGTCAATGAAGTGGCGGAGATGAAGCAACAGTAAACATACAGGTGTAAAGACCTGGCCTCAAGGTGCTCGATGCATCGGTACCACCAAGCGCCTGGTAAAGGCTTGCGACTTGTGATGAAGGGCCGATAACGGCGGTTGCGCCAGTGTCAATGATGCAGGGGATGGTTTCCAGAATTGCCTGTCCATTACCGTTGATGCTATCCATGGCGACTTGCCAATGACCCTGTATACTCAATATCAGATATGATCGAGACTCGAGAGCACGCTTGATCTGCAGCTCACCGGGACTGTGACATCCGTGTAGGTGAAATCGCCAGTGTATAATGTCGAATCCACACCACCAAGGTATAATTCCCCTCCAGAGGCTGTAAGTTTGAATGAAAACACCGGCTCGTCTACCTGTCCCTGGGCGGCCAAGGTCTGAAAGAGGGGAGTCGAACCACTAGTGAAAACAGAGAGAGACGAGAAACCCATCCCCAACAAGCCATCTGAGGGGGATCGACTAGCTTGAAGGCTGGTAGAGTACTGTGAGGCAGCACCGAAGACTTGGTTTGCCACCTGCTGTGCCATTAGTCACCATAATCCCGAGACAGAAAAAGAATATACTGTGAGTCCTGCGATAGTAACCGTATCGGCATACTGTTCGCCCGAAGCACTGGATCCATCTCCATACGTCAGGCTGAAGGGAAACCCCAAGTCCTGGGAAGTCGAGGAACTGCTGGGGTTGTAGATGGTGTGGCCGACACAGGAATCACAGTTGGGCCCTGGCAAGAAGAGATCACTAAAATCCGACTTAGTCAGTTCATTGGTGCTGGACGACGGAAGCATGCCTTGAGCCTGTGTCGATGTCCACTGCCAGAAAGGATGAATTTGCATTCATTGACAGTGCAAGAAGCTCACCGGTGAAGGAAGTGCTGGAAGGAAAACCAACAGAAATAGTGCCGTACCACTTCCGCTTTTTGTAGGCAGTCAAGGGAACGGCAGCAGTGGCACGTTTCTGGATTTCCGTTGGAGCAGAAGGGTGTGGAGCACCCGTATTCTTCTCGAAATTCTCGAATCCACGAAAGATTTTGCTGCATATGGACGATTGAGTTGGTGCGAAGCGAGGAAAGGATATGACATACTCCTGAACCGAGGCAATATGAGAACCGAGTGCATCGATGTCGACGGTCCCGTCAGGATTCAAATATCCCGAGTCCTTGACAAGGGGGATGGTCATACCACTCCTCTGCCCCGCAGGCTGCGGTGCTGCTGCGGTTAAGACAGCCAGCGCAACGAAGGACATCGAGAGAGTGAACTTGAAGTGCATGTCAGTCAGATATAGGCTATAGAGGGAAGACGAATGAGCGTATAACTCGATGCCCCATCTTTTAAAGTGTTCAGATGCGAGATAAAGAATCATACGAAATATCTCTACGATCAGAATCCCTGGAAGTCAGAGAATCTGTTTACGCTACTAAGCGCAGGGGTGCCGGCAAGTGCTGAGTCAATGGATCCATCCAGTGGTGTATATGTACTTACCTGGTCGACTACGTACGATGTGTTGGACACATGATATGATCATCCCCCCAAATTCGAGAATTTATTTGACTTTCGAAGTGCACTGACGGCCGAAAGTATATGTGATGTGTACGAACCAGACATTACGAAATGGTCGTTGTGCACTCTGCAGAAACGACTAAAGCATTTCCCGCATCTTCTTATCAGTCAACTCGATGCCTGACGAGTCAATACTCGACTACACAACGCAGCATGGGGTCACCGACCTGTTTATGCCCACCAAGAGACCTGACAGTTGAAGATTGCGCGTCTAGTCACCAGCGCTTGCTCATCGATGTAGCGCCGAATTAGCTTCGGTGGGCCACGCTTTGATCGGATTAGAAACGGCACTTCCGAGTAGCCGCGCTGTCGTTTGAAGTGTCTTAGCTCCTTGTATGTGTATATACCGAACACATGTAACATGGCGTGAAAGATATTACCTATCAGAGTGTGATCCTAGTACTAGCCTAGTAGAGAGAGGTATGCCGTGAGTCCGTGACATTCGGCCCACCGCGGGCGTGGGTCGTCGATAGTAGGCAAAGCGCTGAGAAACTGAATGTAAACAATATAGCTGAGATAGGAGCGTAACGCTGCAGGCTCCGTGTGGTGCGGTCCGTCCGAATCATGGAGATTCTTGTGGTTTCACTCATAGGTGACAAACAATTGTAAGTAATTGCCTCAATGGGTAACATCTTCTCATCGTCTCTGAAATGTCGTGTGCACGCTCCTAGAATCCACTTTACTTGCATGCTTGGTCGGGTTTATTCTGTTCTTAAACAACATCGCGGTGATGTTAGTCTAGTTGGTCGATGTGTATCCTTCGATTGATTCGAGAATCTGACCGTATCCGACGTGAGTTGTCTTCCAAGTCTTTGACTACAAACTCAACTGCCAATGTGATCCTAACGAAAACATCATTCGGTCAAAGGAAAAGGGTAATCGGTAACGACCTCTGAAGCTAGACACTTTTCGAAAACACGAAAAACGCGGATGAATAAGTTCCGTTTCGCTTTACCCCCTTCCCGGCTGCTAAATTTGTACGACACAATCGTTTACTCTGATATTGTCCTGTATCGCGCTGTTCTCGAACTTCCGCAACTTGGCCCAAGGTCTAGTTATGTAGGTGCAAGTTAAGCCTGTTTGACATTCGTGAGCGAAACAGGACAAGTCAACATTTTCATTACATTTCTGGCAGATCTCGTTACATGTCCAGAAGCGAGGACGATATACGGTCTACGCACGACACACGATCTCCCCGTGCAACAGCGCGAACCACCCGTCCTCCTCCTTCGCCCACTCCAACCAATGATCCGCTATCCTCTGCAGCTTCTCCCGATCAGCGATCCCCTTTCCCAACGCTTGCGTCGCAAACGTCGATCGTACGGTCCGCTCAGCCCACATACCCCCCCACCACGCTCGTTCCTCCGGCGTACTATAACACCACGTCCCAACGCTCGCATCGATCGACCCTCTCTCAAACCCAGCAGCGAGCGCCCAAGAGACCAACCTCCGTCCCGCATCGGGAACCGTCCCGTTAGCGCGTGCGACCGCTCGATAAACCTCAATCCATTCCTCCATCGTCTCCATCTCCGGATACCACACGAACCCCTTCGAATCTGCCTCTCGAGCGGCGACGAATCCGCCTGGTTTCGTCACCCGTCGCATCTCTTTCAACGCTCGGATGGGATCGGGGACGTGTTGGAGGACTTGGTGGCAGTGGACGACGTCGTAGGTGGAGTTGGGGATGTGAGATAGGTTACAGACGTCTCCGTGCGTGAACGTGACGTTGGTGAGATCTTGATCGGCGGCGTGTTGGCGTGCTTTGGCGAGCAGGTCCGAGTCTGGTGTGACGTAGTCGAGTCCGGTGACGTGACCCTGTGGGACGAGGTGTGCGAACGATGCGGTGATCGTTCCAGGTCCACAGCCGACGTCGAGGATGTGCATGTTGGGCTTGAGATATTTGATAAGATAGGCAGCAGAGTTTTGGGCCGTCCGCGAGGCATGCGAGCGAAGGACAGACTCGTGGTGTCCATGGGAGTAGGTCGTATTCAAGGTTTCAGTCATGGATGGGATGTGAAGTGACGATGCGATCGGTAAGTCGCAAGCTACTACAGAGGGATAAGCCGGATGATGATGGGGCGAAGGATAGCGTCGGTTGGGACACCACTGTACTCGAATTCGGGCTCTCTTCTCCGTCCGGGAAAAACGGACGACAGTCAGCGGAGCGCTCGTGATCACAGCACGAGTACAAAAAGTACGAGATATGCCGCCATCGTCTTTCCCAGCTGGTTTAGCATCCCCCTTAAAAGCTCTTCGTTGTCTCGTCCAGGACGAGGTCGGAAAGTCGCTCTCATAAACGTACCCAACGGTTGAGAGTCAAGGCGACACTTTCTTTCTTCTTTCCATGACAGCTTTCGAAAAAAAGTCTCGTCGTTGCAGCGCGTCGTCATCGAAAAAAAAAAAAAAAAAAAAGCGTCCCCAGTGAAGCCAGTTCCTCAAACGCATCGACCCACGATCCAAACGATCCACTTACCACGACCGGTGACTTACCGACCCCTTAGCAACCCACCAGCCCCTTTGGGATTCCAGAACGCTACGTACACGCGAGTACCACATCGATAGCACGTCCCAAACGGTCTTGTCGACACACTACGTCGGTCCGACACGTGTTGTATCAACAAGACCGAAAAGTCTTGCTACGATGCATCACGGGCGAAGACGAGTCTATAGTGACCTGCGTGACCTGTGCCTCGATTTCAACTCAAAAGAGGTCAAGGACGATGCAAAGCACATTGAGAATGGCAAGACAGTGACATCGTGCAATGACACGTACAGGGAAAATCCATGCTGGGCAAGACTTGAAAGTGGCAGTTATAAGTACGAAACCCAGAGGGAACGCAGTGCCTGCGTTCGGGAAGGTGACACACGGGCAAAGAGGCATATTTCTCTTCCTGCATAAATGTCTGTACTGACGTCCGTCTTCAGTGTCTCAGCCCAACGTGAATGTCATGAAAGATCCACGTCTCCATTTGCTATACAGTAAAAAAGAACATCAGTGACGTACAATTTAGTTCCATAGAGGGTATATCGCCAGGCCCACTCAAGCATACAACCTCTTTGTGTACCTATACCACAATCAGTACGCTCACATCACGGAAACAAACGAGAAAAGAAACACGCACGAGTTCAACCCGTGCACACCCCCTTCGACCTGCGCGCTCGCCGTCCTCAACTCGAACCGCACCCGCCCCGCACTCACGCCCTCCTTCAACTCACTGACGCTCCTCACCCCGATATCCTGCAAACTGTGTTGTACCCCGACGTGCAGATATGGTACAAACGCCCTGACGCTCCCCTTGTCCTGCACGTCCCCCGATACTCCTTGCGCGACCTTGACCGCCGACGACTCGGAGAAATACCGAGTCGTGGCCGCGTTCTCGTGTGGTGCGCTCGTTGGCTGCGGGGCGTGTTTCGTCGAGCCAGGTTTCCCGTTGGCCTTGGAGGGGACGCCCGGTTTACCCGATTCCATCGCTTCGAGACTACCCATGCCCCGATAGGCCTTGACGCGCTTCCCGTCGTGGTAAAAGTACTCGCCTGGGGCCTCGGACGTACCTGCCAACAGACCCCCCATCATGACTGCGCTCGCACCCAAGGCCAACGCCTTGACGACGTGCCCCACGTTCCCGATCCCACCGTCCGCAATGACAGGGACGCCAAACTTGTTGGAGAACTCGGCCACGGCGTACACGGCCGTGGCTTGGGGTCGTCCGACGGCCATGACTTCCTGCGTGATGCAGATCGACCCACTGCCCATGCCGACACGAAGACCGTCTGCGCCGACGGCGATGAGGCTGGCGGCTTGCTCGCGCGTGACGACATTGCCCGCGATCACCTCGAGTTTGGAGAACGTTTCCTTGATCCAGCGGATCATCTCGAGTTGGTAGACCGAGTTTCCCTGCGATGAATCGAGCACTGCGATGTCGAGACCCGCCTCGACAAGCAATCGAAGACGTTCCTTGTCGTTGGGTCGTGTACCGACGGCGGCGGCGGCGTAGAGTTGTTTACTCTCAGGGTTTTTGCTCGCCAGGGGATAGTTTTGGTTCTTTAGCAGATCGGAACGGGCGAGGAGGGAGGTGAGTCGGCCTTGATCGTCCACGATAGGAAGTTTTCCCTTTTTAGAGGAGCGCAGGATGATGTTGGCCTCGTTGAGCGTGACACCTTGAGGTGCGGTGACGAGATTGGTGGTCATGACTTGGCGAAGAGGTGTGGATGGTGATTCGAACTGGACGTCGCGTGAGGTGACGATGCCAACCAGTGTTCCTCCAAGAAATCCAGAGTCTGAATGGGAAAAGAACAAACGTGAGAGGCTGCATCGACGATAAAACAGTGGATATCAGAAAAAGACACATTCCGCAAATCACAGACGAAGCCCGTTACTCGGAAGAACGAAGATCATATTGACCACAATGTATGCATCACGTATTTAAACGAAGCAGAAAGTCAAACGTACCAGTGATGGGAATTCCACAGAATCCTAGACGGGCTTTGATGTCCAGGACGTCGGCGACGGTATGATCTGGAGATAGTACGACGGGATCGGTGATGAAGCCGTTTTCGTGTCTCTTTACGGCGCGAACCATGGCTGCCTGTGACGATGGGGTTTGATTATGATGGATGACACCGATACCACCCAAGAGGGCGAGAGAGATGGCCATCTCTGTTTCGGTGACGGTATCCATGGGACTACTCAGAAAGGGAGATTTTAGGACGACGCTGCGGGTGATCCTGGTCTCTGTGATGACGTCGGACGCTGGAAAGTCGATCTTTCCTGGGAGCATCAAGAAATCGTTGTAGGTCAGACCACCATGGACCTGAGAGTCCATGAGTTCCTGGACGGAGAGTCCATCTGCTCTGGGGTACGTCTTAAGGTGAACGAGGGCTTGAGAAGGGTTGAGTGTGGGCATTTTCTAGCCGCCCAAAAGGGAAAAGTCGTGGGATACTATATAGGAATAATTGAATCGGAGTTTTAAATGATAAGATAGTCAGCCCCACCTATCAGAGTATAAAGGCGGACGAGGAAAAGGTCTGCCCATCGAAGATCATGAACCTCAGCCCCCATAAACGATTGCTCGGCAACAAGTTTCTCTCCTTTGCTAAATCGCGTCTTCCAGTGCCAAACAAGCCCAAGACACGGATCCATCATCGTCGCACCCTTGTCGCGCCCGTTCCGTTTGCGCCGATCGTCGACACTCACGCATTTCAGCCACCACCACCTTATTCTGTACGTGCCGACGACTCTGTCGAGTTTCTTCCAGTTCCACACAACACCCCCGAAGAGTCAGCACGTGGTCTCGCTCCGAGTACTTCGATGGGCAGCTACGGCATCGCAGTCGGTCTCGGTCTCCAAGGCGTCGAGAATGGCGATGGGGGACGATTCGATGGACTCGGTCGACTGAGTGGGGGATTCAAGGCCTCTGACGGGCTAGTTCACCATGCGCAACGAAGACGTACGTGGACGAGGGAGCGACCGACGACGCGGTATGACGTGTTCTATCCGTCCGGCGAGACGTGCGAGAGGGTGGTGGAGACGAGGACGGTAAAGGGTCGGAGGACGCGTAGGAAGAGCGTGGCATCACCGACGCCTGGTCCACGGAGATGGGAGAACGTGAGGCGGGGAACGGTGTCGTCAGAGTTGAAGCGGGCGGCGTCGGTGGAGCGTCGGGCGTCGTTGAGCGAGACGACGAACGCGAGTTGGCGGAGGTAGACAAACAATGAAAAATAACGTATAATTTAATTTAGTAAACGCCCGCGGTCACTCTGGCAACGATGGCAGAGGCACGCTGAAGACGACCATGTCGAGTTGCAAGGGTACGTCGAGTATTCGCTTCCTCCTGATCGCTATCCGACCCCGCACCAGACCAGCCCTTTCCCTCCCCCGGGTCCGCCTTCATACCCCCGCCCATCCCTGGACCACACGAATTCGCACCGCCCCGCTCTCGAAGGATGTCGAAAAAGGAGGGCGACGAGTGCAACGGAAACACCACCACCACCAACGGCGTCGCGCTCGGCAGCAGCCCCAATGGCGTGGTAAGTCACACACGTGCTCCTCTGAGCTTCGTTCGTTCGTTCGTCCCCCCCTTCATCGTCTCCATGCTGAACATGCCACGTTCACTCTGGCGCGTACTCTTCCTCCAGGACCCTTCCACCCCGCCTGCCCGTGATGTGTCAGACCCCACCTCCGATCCCCAACTCCCCCTCCCTCCCAGTTCACATCACAGACTGAGCACCCAGTCCGTAACGTCCCTCACCTCCTCCCGTCCCGCACCCCCATCCCCAGCCATCTCCCGTCGCACATCTGGCTTCTCCCGGATATCATCCAGACCAGTATCCGATATGAGCAACCTCCAACATTCACGACCCCTCTCCTCCACCAACTCCCGTCCTTGCTCTGTTACCGCCACCCCAACCACGTCCACCCTCCGTCATCCCCCCACGAATCTCACTTCCGACCTCGACCCATTCTCAGCCGAACCAATGCCGACCCCCACTCACGCCACAATGTCGGCAACGATGTCGGCCCCCGCATTCATTCTCATTCGAGATTACGGATTCGCACCGACCGATCCGCGGTTCACAGGTCAGGGTCCACACGTTCCACGTGCGAACCGTCCCGCAGTCCTCGCCCGCCGTCTCGCCCGATTTCCTGGACCCACGTCCACCCCTTTGAGCGGCGATGACGATGACGATGACGATGACGAAGACGACGACGAAGATGACGAAGAAGATGGGGAGAACAAGAGGATGGACATGGACGACGTTCACAGGATGTGGGAAGACGTGGTAGACGACGGAGCAAACGGATGGAGCGGATTTCAATGGGGATTTGGCCGTACGTGGGGGTTCGGGAAGGCGATTGGGGAGGGCGCTGCGACCGATCCGGATACCAACGCTGGATTCCCTAGCCGTGGCGACTTGGATCGCAATTTCGGTGGCGAGGACGGGTATGGAGACATGGAGATCGACGAAGAGAGTCAGGCGTTTTCGGACGAGGATGGCGAAGGTGACCAACCCTTGTTCCCGGGACTCTACCGTGCCTTGTACGCTTTCGAGCCCGAAGGCACGGCAGAGATGAAACTGGACGAAGACCAACTCGTACGGGTGATCGGCAGAGGAGGTGGGGTCGGCTGGGCGGTCGTGGTCAAGGACGGACTCAAGGACGTGGGCGTACATGCCCTCGTTCCAGAGAGCTATCTGGAGCTGGTACGGTCAGATGGGGAAGAGTATGAGAGTTGAGAGCGGACCGTTGCAAGCTTGAAAGTGGAGGGTCGCTGGGCATGTCTGACAACGTTGCGCTGGCGCCCTTTTCTTTTTTTTTTTTTTCGCTCCATGACCCTGTTTCAATGACGATTCCATGGCATCGTCATTGGCGTGCTGTTATCAATCCTGTTGTACGTTGTTTCACTATCTATGTATCTGAATCGGGTTTCTTTGCATCTCACTTTCATTTTTCCCTTTTTCGTTCGTTGTCGTTCTGCTCATTAAAATGTGGAGCCCGATTGTTGTATGTTTCCATCCACGCCATTTCATCGGCCGTCATGACGATCGCTGGATGTTTATTCTAGCACAAGGTGAAAGAAAGACCCCGGAGATCGATTCGGACGTTTGCATTGGATTGGGCTCATGAATTCACGTTTCCGTCGGTACATCACATCATTGTCCGTTTTTTTTTTCCACCTCGAATGACGATCATGGCCGCGTGATGTCAAGCATGTACCCCCACACAAGACGTTCGACGACGACGCATCTCCTAGTTGGCAGGCTTCGAGAAATACTCGGGAAGGATATACGCGAGCTTCCGAACGTCCTCTTCATTCTGATCGACGCTCTTGGGCATGATGGAGAACGCCATACTTCCCCTTTCTTCGTTCAAGAGGTCGCCTTGCGCAGCAAGGTGTAGGTCTTCGAGGATGTGCGCAGCGACGTGGCGCGACGTGTTCGCGTTCGCTTGGAGCGTCTGAAGCACCTGTGAGGCAGTGACGACCCCCGAGTGTGGACGCCACGAATCATAGTCGGTCGCGGTCGCGATCAACGCATACCTATCCAGCACACGAACCGAAAACCCATCAACCCTCCCTCGAAATCCACCCAAACAAAAGAAGACAGAAACTCACCCAAGCTCCGCCTCGCGCGCCAACTTCGCCTCCGGCAACACGCTCATGTTAATCAAATCCCCTCCCCAAGCGCGATACATCACGCTCTCCGCGCGCGTCGAAAACTGTGGACCTTCCATGCACACGATACACTTGTCTCGATGTAACGCCACGCCCCTTCCTTCCTCTTCCAACGCCCGTTCCACAGCGACCTCCAACCACCTCACCAAACGGACGCTAAACGGTTCTCCAAAGGCAGCGTGTGCGACTACGTTCGTACCTTCGAAGAAACTCGCCGGTCGGACGCCTTTGGTACGATCGATGATTTGAGTGGGGAGACAGAAATGGCCTGGGGCGATTTCTTCGCGGAGGGAGCCGACGGCGCTGAATGCGAGGATGGCACGGACGCCGAGGCTTTTGAGGGCGGCGATGTTGGCGCGGGAGGGGACGGCGGAGGGGGGGATGCTGTGGTGTTTACCGTGACGAGCGACGAAGGCGACGCGTGCTCCAGAGGGGAGGGCGCAGATGGTGATGGGGGAGGAAGGGTATCCCCAGGGCTGATCGACGTTGGATTGGGAGGATCACGGGGGTGAACGTGGACGTACCGTCTCTGGGTTGACTGTTTTTCTGTGGGTGGAAGGGAATCGTTGGGAGAGGAGATGGAGGTTGATATCGACTTACATGGCGGTGAGGTTATCGAGATGGTATAGACCGCTTCCGCCGATGACGCCGATCAGCACTAGGATATCGTGTTACAGAGCGTGCGTGAAGGGGTCTGTCAGCTCACCGTTCTCGGACGCCATGGATCAGTGATAATTCCTTGTAGACGTCGTCGGTGAAGAGGATTGAAAAACTCTGCCAAATCGAGACAAGCAGAATCGCACTGTCCGAGTGGAATCGAAATGAATGCAACGGGAAAATCACGCTCTTATCCTTGCAATTCGGTCTGCCTCCCTGCGACGTTCATCGAACAGACGATGACGCTCGAAAATATCACTGGTCTCTTTGATATCATTTTAGATGCAGGTCATCTACGTGGCGACGACACGGATGGTACTCTACGTGTGACGAGACAAGGTTCCCAGCACCGTACGATCTTGTGGGGTCGAGGTGAGCTGCGAGGGTGAGCAGGAGTAACTCAAGGTGTGTTTACCTAGGTCCCAATTCGACCACGAGACTGGACTGATGACTCTTCCTCCCCTCCTGACACATCTCAATCAAACATTCGAGGCCAGCACACGCAACATCACGTCCCGCTTGGACGCCTGGCTGAAACATATTCCAACCTTGGTTAGTATGGCACTTTGATGCTCTGTAGTCCATCGAGTCCATCCTCGTCTTGTGCCCAGGTTGATCCGACGTCGCCACCATCAATCAGACAGATCCTAGTGATCACCATCCGATTGCCAAGTGCATGGGCGACGGCGACGGAGGTGCGAATGTAGACCTTCTCGCAACTTGGCTTCGATGTTGTGCATGCGCATGCGATACGTTATCCTGGGCCTGGACGCAACGACGAGCGATTCGGACGCCTTTGACTTGAACTCGTCTACATTACTTTCTTGTTTCCAGACGGGATGCCATGTGGGCCGGCCA
>JBBPLY010000292.1:0-23504 GCA_038090035.1 Xerocomus nothofagi | reverse complement strand
GGCCCCGATGACGGCGAGCTCCCAAGTGCCCTCCTCTGGCGATTCAACCTTGGGCGTTCGCATTCACCCCCTGCCACCCCCAGACTCACTGCTCCGTAAGTACGTCTTGCGCTCTTGGCAACAAGGTAAATTGACCGTAGTCAAGTGACCCAAAACGTCAAGGATCCGTCAGCGATCTGTCCTATTTGATCAGCCGTAACCAATCGCAGCCCGTTCGCACTGGTGTCATTGCCTCATTCTCCGACCTGGCTGCCCTTAACAAAGGTTTTGAGAAAGTCGTTGCTCTCCTTCCCGTGTTCGATGCCGACGAGTACCGCCAACGCTATGGCAGTGTAGAGCCGCCGAATGTTTTGAACCTAGCTCTTCGCATCTTCGACAAGGCGGATGACATATCTGAAGAGGCGTGGGCCGAACAGGCCCTCCAATTCGTCAGCGAGCACAACGCAACTCTCGTGAAACGTGGTGTCCGTCGTGTAACGATTCTCATCTGCAAACGTGGACAATATCCCATGTACTTCACTTTAAGGGGTACTGGCGGCATTTGGACCGAAGAACAGGCTATCCGTAACATCGAGCCTGCGTTGGCCTTCCAGCTCGAGCTTAGTCGTCTCTCCAACTACAAGCTCAAGCCTGTTTTCGTGGAAACCAAGCAGATTCACATGTACCATGCTGTTGCCAGAGAGAACCAGCTCGACAACCGATTCTTCGTTCGCGCTTTGATCCGTCCTGGCCGTTTGCGCGGCTCTATGAGCACCAAACAGTACCTCATTTCCGAAACAGACCGACTCGTGACCAACGTCATGGATGCGCTAGAGGTCGTCAGCGCGCAGTACCGCAATGCTGATGTCAACCACATCTTCATGAATTTCGTCTACAATCTTCAGGTTTCTTATGAAGATGTGCTCGAGGCTATCGCGGGATTCATCGAACGCCACGGCAAGCGACTATGGCGTTTACATGTCACTGGCTCGGAGATTCGTGTTGTTCTCGAAGACCAAGAAGGCAATGTTACCCCCATCCG
Source organism: Xerocomus nothofagi (assembly GCA_038090035.1). NCBI lineage: Eukaryota > Fungi > Basidiomycota > Agaricomycetes > Boletales > Boletaceae > Xerocomus > Xerocomus nothofagi. The sequence goes on along the minus strand of JBBPLY010000292.1, from coordinate 22,483 downwards.
GTGCATCATCGAGAACGTATCCGGATTTGTCGTCAACTTCCATGGGTACCAAGAAATTACCACTGAGAAGGGTACAACAATCCTCAAGTCCATTGGAGAAAAAGGATCTCTTCATCTTCAGCCAGTCAGTCAGCCATACCCGACCAAAGAGTCCCTACAACCCAAACGTTATCAAGCCCACCTTATTGGTACCACTTACGTCTATGACTTCCCCGAGTTGTTCTCGAAAGCCCTCCACAATGTCTGGATCAAGGCGCGGACCCTTGATTCGTCGCTTATTTTCCCGAAGAAGTTACTCGAAGCGAAGGAGCTCGTGCTCGACGAGCATGATCAGCTGGCGGAAGTGGATCGTGCCCCAGGCAACAACACGTTCGGAATGGTTGCTTGGGTGTTCACCCTTAGAACGCCTGAATATCTCGATGGTCGCAAGGTGGTTGTCGTTGCAAACGATATCACCTACAAGATTGGCTCTTTCGGCCCCATCGAGGATCAGTTCTTTTACCTCGTCACGAAGTATGCACGCGCGGCTGGCCTTCCCCGCATATACCTTTCTGCCAACTCTGGAGCTCGTATCGGTCTGGCAGAGGAGGTCATGTACCTCTTCTCATGCGCTTGGAATGATGAAGCACACCCAGAGAAAGGCTTCGAATACCTCTACTTGAGTCGGGAGAACTATCTCAAAGTGCAAGAAAAGGCCGCCGCTGCCATTCGTACAAAAGAAATCAAAGTGGGTGAGGAGGTTCGCTACAAGATCACAGACATTATTGGGCTTCAAGATGGCCTTGGTGTCGAGTCATTGAGGGGATCAGGTCTCATTGCAGGAGAAACATCACGCGCCTACGATGACATTTTCACCATAACTTTGGTGACTGCTCGCTCTGTCGGTATTGGCGCATACCTTGTCCGCTTGGGTGAACGTGCTGTCCAAGTCGAAGGACAGCCTATCATCCTGACTGGAGCGCCTGCACTCAACAAGGTACTCGGTCGCGAAGTCTATACCTCGAACTTGCAACTCGGCGGTACTCAAATCATGCACAAGAATGGTGTCTCGCACCTAACCGCAGCCAGCGACCTAGAGGGTGTTACCCATATTCTGCAGTGGTTGTCATACATCCCAGAAACCAAAGGAGACGCACTGCCCATCCGCGAAACATCGGACACTTGGGATCGTGAGATCGCTTATACTCCACCCAAGGGTCCCTATGATCCGCGCTGGTTCATCGAAGGCAAAGTTGACGAGCAGACGTCCGCGTGGCTGCCAGGCTTCTTCGACAAAGGGTCTTTCCAAGAAACTCTCTCTGGATGGGCCCAGACTGTTGTTGTTGGTCGTGCGCGGTTGGGCGGCATCCCTACGGGTGTCATCGCCGTCGAGACTCGTACCATTGAACGTGTTATTCCTGCGGACCCCGCCAATCCCGCATCATTTGAACAGAAGGTCATGGAAGCTGGGCAAGTTTGGTACCCTAACTCGGCGTACAAGACGGCACAGGCCATCTTCGACTTCAATCGTGAAGGCCTCCCGCTCATCATCTTTGCCAACTGGCGTGGTTTCTCCGGTGGCCAACAGGACATGTACGACGAAATTTTGAAACAGGGTTCGAAGATTGTCGATGGCTTGTCCAGTTACAAGCAACCTGTCTTCGTCTATATTGTGCCAAATGGCGAACTTCGTGGAGGTGCTTGGGTCGTCCTCGACCCCTCAATCAACTCCTCCAAGATGGAGATGTACGCCGACGTTGATGCACGTGCCGGCGTGTTGGAACCTGAGGGTGTTGTTGAGATCAAGATGCGCCAGGACAAGATCTTTTCGCTCATGCAGCGCCTTGACCCTACATACGCATCTCTGAAGATTGCCAGCAAAGATCCTAATAAATCCGACGAGGAGAAGGCTGCAGCCTTGAAAGAGGTGAACGATAGGGAAACCTTCTTACAGCCTACGTACAAGCAAATTGCATTGTTGTATGCTGATCTTCACGAGTAATTGTTTTCTTTCTCTCTGTTCGGTGAGTCTGCTGACATCGTCCTCAGTCGAACCGGTCGTATGGAAGCCAAGGGCTGCGCCAAACCCGCTGTGTGGAAGGAGGCTCGCCGCTTCTTTTACTGGGCCTTTCGCGCACGCATCGCCCGCTCTGAGGCACTTACTCAGTTGGCTGCCAGCAACCCGGATGCGACTCCAGAGCTTCTGGAGAAATTATTGGGCTCACTCGTTTCCACCGTCGACCGTTCCGACAATCGTGCTCTTGCAAATGCGCTGGAGGAGCTGGATCTGTCATCTACGCTGGTCAGAATGAAGACGGACTACCTCCTGCAACGCTTCCTTGAGGTTGCCCAGCAAGACCGGAAGGCATCCATTGATGGCCTCGTCCAACTAGTAGACTCGTTGACACACGATGAGCGACAATTATTACAGTCTGCATTGCAGAACACGCGCTCCCCTGGTTCGTTGGGTTTCTTTGGTACTCCTTATTCCATCACTCAATGAATGACAGGACCCCCCTCATATTCCAACTGATTTTGTTGTTATATCCCCATTCGTAGAACACACCAAAGTGCAGATACCATGTATGCGTCATGTTCACTACCCTGTTTGTTACCTTGTGCTCGTCCTCCCTTTTCTTTTTGGTGTTCTCTTCATCCTGCCCCTGCCTGCAGAATAGTACCCATGTGTAAAATACCGCCTATTTACATAATCGCCATACCATGAATCAATCGAGAGTACTATGACTTTACCGAATGGCTGGCATGATGTGCCCCCGTAAAGAAATCGCTCTCCGGGAAGCATTCTAATTTTGCACTATCAGCAGGAATTTACCGATGCGGCATCGAAGCCCCCAAGGTCGATCTATCATAGTTCCCGATCGGAGGATCGGCTACAGCGACGGTTGGATCCTCAAGTCATCAAAAAACACCTCACATCCGGTTCAAGTACGGGATGCATACCTTTACTTATTCTCCAGAATACGGTATTGACAGAGCGAATCGCTACAAATATCTAACAGGTTGAATTCTGGATATGTACACAAAATATATGCCGCGCGCATCTACCCCTGCTTCCGATGCCATGTCTTACCTCGGGTCAGCCTCCAGAGGTTGATCAGACGTTCCGTCAGCTTCCTGATCCTAGGGGTAAGCAAGCGCCAACTTGAAAGTGGCTGAGTCAGGCTCCATCCGATCTCCTTCCGATTACGTTGACTCGACAAATCCTTGCTCGGACGTTCGGATTTCAGAGTGCAGGGATCGGACGCGACGACGGCATTGCCGGGCACCGTCTTTGTGCACAGGAAAGTTGCAAAGTGTATCCGGTGACTCTGGCATACACCTTCACGATGACCATGGTCCTCGCACACGCCTTCAAGGAACTGGGCAATCAGGCTTCAGATCCTCTCTCGACGGCTTCTCCGGATGCGGTTTGTGTGGGTGCACGTAGTTGTCGTTACTGCGGTGGTGCGATCACTGAGATTCGTCGCAACCGAGTCCAGGGATCAAGCGCCACCACACGCTCCAGGATTCTACGTGGTCGACTTGCTCGCTATCACCAGCTCCACGAGGTTCACGGCAAACCCTCCAAAGACCCCAACGATGCCATCACGCCCCTCGTGAATCGCGTCCTGGAGCTTGTACTCCCCACGGAGTCACGGACATGGAAGGCGCGTTAAAGGTCGTCGTGGAGAACATCAGGCTGCAGATGAAGAATCTGACCTCGGGCGGAGGCGTTCGTGAAGAAATCGATCAAGAAGCTGGTTTGAGCGCGGAACGTGGCTGGGTGTACGACTTTTCGGCGGGGTTGATTCGGGACTTGCGGGCCACCGAAGTGTTTGGCGCAGAGGAAAGTGCCAGCGGTTAGTTCTGAACGGGGACCTGGCACTCCGTGCGTCTTGTTTGAGGGTGGAGAATGAATTCTCCCACGGGCTAAATTACAGCACGTTTGCTTGATCGTGATCTAACCACTTCAAATTCAAACACTTGGACCCTCGATGATTCGACCCAACTCGGTCCGCAGCAACGCTAGTCCCAGAGAGAGAACTTGGTAGATAAATAACTCACCCTGATATTATCCGAACAGGGTTACCAGGTACCACCTGACAGATCTGTGGCCCACGGACAGCTTGGGCCGCTCCTACACCCTCGGCTTTATGTGATTTAAAAGACAGCTTTGGTTCTGACAGTCAGGACTTAGCAATTTCCCACTCGGCATTGTTATCGATAACGAGAGTACACCGCCGCTATATAATCACATACCCGAGTCGAACGATGGGTCCATCAGAACTTTTACCAGGAAATCTCAACCCAACTCGTTACAGGGTGGGGGCGTTTTTCTCTGGGTATCTGCGAAAAACCCGATTCACATCTCAACAGTACTCTTCTATCTGAATGACGATTACCATGTCTCAGAGAACGGACGAAGAGACACCACTTCTAAGTGACCAGTCTCAAGACACTCTGACGCAGACTAGTTCAAAAAAGCAGAAGACGCCCCTTCCTTGGCGTCAATTTTCCATATTATTGTTGCTCCAACTCTCAGAACCAATAACGTTCCAGGTCATAGCACCGTTCCTTCCCCAGGTATGAGTTCGACAATGTACGTTTCTTACACATGCTAAAACTCCGTCTCTTCATCTCGTGTAGTTGATAAGGGACATTGGTGTCACTGATGGCAAAGATTCTCGTGTTGGGTACTATGTCGGGCTTTTGGTTCGTAGTCCTGCCTCTTATCGACCTCTTTCAAGTTATCAATTTGCGGACGCTAGCATTCGCTATTCTTTTTGACCGAAGCATGCACAGTATTTCACTGGAGCCGCATATCGGACCAAGTCGGTCGCAGACCCATCCTCTTGACGGGTCTTTTTGGACTATCATTGTCAATGTGGTGCTTTGGCTTATCCAAAACGTTCTGGACTCTCGTCATCAGGTAGGAATAGATCTGGAATAGCTGATTGTTCAGAAAGGCTGATGAGACACTCAAAGTCGGTGTCTCAATGGCGCTCTTAATGGGAACATTGGTGTAATGAAGAGCATGACGATCGAGATCACGGATCCGACGAATCTTGCCCAGGCATATAGTATCTTACCTATCACCTGGTCCTTCGGTATGACAGTGGGGTTCGTTTTCGTCACCTATCCGCGCCCCTATGTTGTTGTGCTAAATAAATGTCAAGGCCATTGATCGGTGGTTCTCTCGCCAAACCCGCGGAAAGATTCCCAGGGATCTTTGGTGATTCTGCATTTCTCAAGGAATATCCCTACTTCCTTCCCTGTTCGGTTTCGGCGACCGTCTCGGCACTTTCATGGTTCATCGCCTTTATGTTTCTAAAAGAGGTCCGTCGGTTGATTCGAATCGATGGGGAACAACGCTTACTACTTCGATGCAGACCACGAAACCTCAAATGACACTCAGACAGTACCTTTTCGGTGGAACGACCAAGACCTTATCAAAGCCTATTCCACAACGTGAAGATCCAGCCCCAGAAATGATCGATAAGCAGCTACCCTTTCGTGCCTTTCTCACTCGTCCGGTCCTAATTGCAGCTGGAAGCTATGCTGCATTTGCTCTCGTCGAGATCGCCTATCGTGCAATGATTCCAGTCTTCTACGCGATGCCCATCGAAATCGGTGGTCTTGATCTTGACCCTCCCGCAATAGGGTACATCTTGGCACTTGTTGGCGTATCTGGTGGTATCATTCAATGTGTGTTTTTCGCACCCATGCACGACTGGCTGGGCGTCAAGACCATGTTTTTGGTTACTGTCTCTCTGTACTTCCCTATAATAGCACTGTTCCCAGGGATCAACACCGCGGCACGGGCATTCGGCCCGAGTTATTTCGTTTGGTTCCTTGTAGGACTCCAGCTGATGTTGTCTATATTCGCGGGTTTCGCTTTCGGTGAGCTAGCCCACAACGACGAAATGGCCAATCTGATGATCCGTGTTCGATCAGCGATCACGTTCATGTACATAGGTGCTGCTGCGCCAAACAAGGCATCGATTGGCGCAACGAATGGCCTCGCGCAGATGATCGTCTCTTTCATGCGTGCTGTCGGACCTGCAACCATTAACTCCACCTTTTCGCTCAGTATCGAGGAAAACATCATGGGCGGTTACCTTGCGTATTGGGTGATGGCTCTCATGGTCGGGGCAACGTTGTGGGTGGGTTGTTTATTGCCGAGAAAATTGTGGGATGATTGAGCGTCCTCGATTGATTTACTCGTTCGGGGGCGGTGCATGACTAGATAGTAAGCTGACAGTCTCCTTCCCTCTACGATGTTCGACTGACCGTTAATTCAGGATTATCGACGATACATACGAAGACGAAATCAAACTGAGTTCTCGAATTGCCCGTCGGGGCGCAATTTACTAGTCCCGCGGGATAAGAATCAGACAGCTTGCGAAGTGATCAAACCTGAAGGTTTTCCGGTTGCAAAAGAGAACTTGGCCTTGCTTTATCTGTTCGACAGGGCGATGAGCGGGGCACCGAGTCTGACGCCCAGTAGACGGCTCTACGCTAACTCCGATGACAGACTTTTACTTGCAGGCTCCGCTCTACCAACAAGTACATCAGATGCACTCTTTTGGTCAATGCTTCGGAAACCATCTTTCCAAAGTCCATCAGCTCGGCGCTCGGACGACGAAATTGGTATTGAACCACACCTTTTGAACTAGTCGAGCACCAGATCGTAATGAATCGGGACCCTCTGATGCACTATAGATACCACACATGTCCTCTCCGTGCCGCTCAGTGGTCCCATCCAGACCCTCCTCCTACCCGACCTCTATCCATGTCCAATCTCGGCTCCTCGACGAATATAAAGGACTATATGTCCACTGTCCTCGCAGCGAACACGAAGTGGGGAGAGAGGTTGAACCAGACGTTCCCTCGGTACTTTCCTGATCCCAAAGATAAGCAAGCACCCAAGGTGGGCTTTAATTCGCGATTCCAACCTTTGAGATTCCTCGACGTTCTCTCGCGCTCGATAGTTCCTTTGGATCGGATGTTCAGACTCTAGAGTGCAAGATTCAGACGTGACGACAGCGTTACCCGGTACCGTCTTTGTGCACAGGGACATTGCAAAGTAGCTCTTCCTCTTCCCGACGGATGCACGGCAGATATATATCTTCTAACCTACTATGACCCCAACAGCCAATTTCATCTCGACGACGACAACGCGCTGTCGGTCTTTGCATACGCCGTCAAGGAACTGGGCGTCCAGCACAGTGCGTGTCTTTCTATCGACTCCCGAGATCCTCTTTGATCCTCGTTCGGTGTTGATACCACAGTCGTCGTCGTCGGCCACGAGCACTGCGGTGGTGTGATCACGGCGGTGAAAGAAGCGCGGCGCCCTCCTGCCAAAGACGATATCGAGCGCCAACACGCTCTCTGCGACTCCTTGCATCATTTCGTCAAAGGTCCGCTCAACGACGTCCACGACAAGAACTCCAAGGACCCGAACGACGCCATCACGCGTTGGCTCACGCCTCTCGTCAATCGCATCAAGGAGCTCGACCTCCCTTCGGGGGAGGACGAGGCGGTGAGAATCGCGATCGAGGAAAACGTCAAGATGCAAGTCAGGAATGTAGAGCAGTTGGACGAGTGGGTGCGCAGCAACGTTGAACGTGAGAAGCCGGTCTGGGTGCACGGTTGGGTGTACGACTTTTCCACGGGCTTCGTTCGGGACTTGGAGATTACCAAGGAACTCGGAGGTCGCGTAGCATAAAGGGAGTCCCGATCGGCTGAGTCGAGGGGACCGTTTGCTTTCTTTTGAAGTTGTCGTTTGTCGGCTCGTGTTCGTATCGCTCCCATATGCATATGATGCCTTGTGAGTATGTTTTCTTTCTTTTTCGGAATGTGTGACCGACTTGAAACATTTGGAAGTCTGGAAAGATCAATGAATGTTCGATACGGGTTTCGGAACGGTGGAAAAGTTTCAGACTTCCTTCTAGTACTACGTAACATATGTCCCGCTCCAGTTCGGCACTCCCCGAGTGGCCAACGCCAACGCCAATCGATTGACCTTCCATTACCTTCATCGTTAAATCGTCCTTTTGCTCATCCCATGATGCCACGACCCTTGTGCCATGTGTCCTGTTGGAGCACTGGTCGAGAATCTGTGTTATCCTCGACCGATGCCACGACAGTTCCTCCTTGGCCCGGGCATGCTCACCTCTGTCATTCTCTCATGTTTCACGCGTATCTCCAAAGGATAGACACCTCATTCATGACTCATGGGAGGGTATCTTCCAAACCGTTTGTACCACGACCGTTGACAGAGTGGCTCAGGTCGTGAAGGACGCGCACGGTTCTATCAACGTTATCGTGGGTGATGATCGATCATCGATGATCCGTGGCGGACTCTGAACGGCTGCTTCAATGGCGTGCTCGGGCGGAACATTGTCAGCATCAGCCGCCCATTTGTTTTGTGTCACGTTGAGCATTCGGAAAAAAACAAGGCGGTGTCGCCAGAACGGTCGAAACGAATGCCCGAGTTGAATATGGTCAAGCGTTCTTTGCAACGATGTGAGTCTGGCCTAGTCGCCGTAACGGTACTGAGCAGGAGGGTGACTCCGTGCCTTCCTAGTGCCTGATGGACTTTAAGATACGCGACAATTTGGAGGGGATGTACCGGCCGTGGAGTTTGGCTTTTGGTAGCGTGCGCTGGATCAGGCCACAGGGAGTTCAGGGCGACCCGGTTGCAATGGCAATTATAGGTCGTCCTCGACTGCTTCGAAAGGGAAATTGCCAATAAAAAGTAACCATACACAGGAAATGCAGAATAAAGGGATCGAACAATTACAGACTTAGTGAAAATAACATCGACTACCTAAAACATACGCACATCACACAAACATCTGCAGCGGATGACGATCATACACGTTTTGACCCTCGCTCAGTTCGGCCAGATCAGGATAAAACGGCACCATCGCGTCTGCAGCGCCGAGGTACAGCGAGTTGTAGACACGCCAGTAGACCTAGGGACAAGAAGAAGCAGTGAGCGATGGCGTCGAGAATGGGCGAATCGAACGAGACCTACCTCGCGGACTTTACGTGCGGGATGGAACAAGCCTTGAAGAGTATAACTGAGAAGAACACCCGGGCCCAGCGTCACGCGCATGGCCTCGACGGCTTCCATGACTGCACCGATAACGTGTGGAGAGGTTTCGAAACAATTGGGCCATACGAGGTTCATCAGATGGAGCATCGAGTCTTCGCAGCCAAGACCTGCCACGCCAAGAGCCAAATGCTTTACGATGACACTTGCTGTCTGACGGTGGACGAGGTCTCGGTCTGTGAGCGCGTCTTCGAGCATAGTGACCACCGAGTCGACGTAGTAGGCGGATTGTGGGCCAACGTATTCGAATACGAACGTCAGCGCTTTGAGACAGCCAGTCCGTACGTTGAGCTCCGCGGTACGATACTCGTTGAGAATTGCGGGGATACACGTGAAGGCTAAAATGCAAAGTAATGTCAGCACGGAGATTTTCGATCAACTGAATTACTCACGTCCGCAAGTCTCAGCTACGATGGCGATTGCGACGGTACTACAGACTCGACTTTGACGTTCTTGCACACGCAAGTTGGTGAGGAGAACCGAAAGAACATCTTGGGGTCCCAGACTCTTCGCAATGTAACCAAACGAGTTAACAGCGGCTCGCCGGATGCCCTTCTTGTGTGCCTTCAAAAGGTCCAGAAGTTCAAAGCAAATACGCATCCACTCTCGCGCAGGCACGAATTCAGCCCCACGATCAGCTAAAATGACATATCAATAAATTGAGATATCAACGAGACGCTAAAACTTACCAATGCGACCAATCAGATTGATTGATGCCTCCTGCACCTTTTCGTGCCGGTTACGAAGAATGGGCGTCATTCGAGGTACTGTACGGGTCGAAATTAGTCACGGAATGTTAAATCGTGCATCTGAACACTTACGAAGATCTTTGACCGGGGGGTTCATCTGGGTCATACCAACGACGTTAGCGATCGCACCCTCAGCAGCAATAATACTACCGAGCGTGTCTGGGTATTCTTCACCCAGCTGCTCAAACAAGACGAGACCGAGCTTGCTCAAAAGCTGATCTTCACCGCATTGCTTGATGACAATCGCAAGTCGCGTCGTCAGATCGGCCGCCTGCTGACGTACTTTGGCACTCTTGTTATTAAGACGCCAGAGAATGGTGGAGACGATCTGTGTGAGGTATGGCTTGACGCGAATGCCAAGAGCGTTGACAACGGTACCGAAACCGTCCAGCATGACTTGGTCTTCCGTGGTCTGCTCCTGGAAGGAATAAATGATACCGTCTACGAGCCGAACCTCGAGGCGTTCGTCAATGTCCGAGGCGCCGAGAGTGGCGACGACCTTGGTAATAGTTTCCATAACCATCTTCCGGTACGGCTCAGCCTCGTCCTTCAACTCGTTCACTATCCTTCCAACGATCTCTGATACGCCTGCTTTTTGCGCGAGTTCCACAGTGGTCTCCACGACTTGGCGATAGTTGCGTCTATCCAACGCCATACGACGAACCCAGAACGACTTGAAAAAATCGGGGAGAATGTCTTGTTTGATGTAGTGCGCCGTGACACCCTCCGTAGCAGCGCATTGTTTGACCACTTTGAGCACGATCTTCTTCATCTCTTCGTCGGACGTCTGGAATTCGCGGATGAGGATGACTGTGACTTCTTTGGTATAGTAAGAGGCATATTCAGGGTCCATAAGGGGAATAATAAAGCCGATCGCCTTCAAAAAGGCAGCAAGCCCCTTGCCACGGTGTAGACGGATGCCGAGCCAAAGAGGTTTAAGCACCTCGTCGAACGACTCGATACCGTATGGCGCTGCGGCTTCCGCCAAGGCAGCGAGACCGAGAGCCGCCATGGTCCGCACTTTCTGCTGCTCGTCCGTGAGTCCATGGGCAATACAGGCCACGAGGTTTCGCAAGTGAGGAAGTACGGCGCAACCCATCATGATGGCGATCTGTTGAACAATTCGAATACCAGTGTGACGTGCCTGCCATGATTTTTTGCTGCGGCAGACGGCCTTAAGGAAGGGAAGTAGCGATGGGATGCCAAGGGCAGATGCGACGACGGAGAATGCGCGGGCGGTCGTATTGCGAACGTATTCATCGGCATGATCAATGTCAGGACGCATGGTGGAGATCATGTGGGCAAGACCGGCCGCTTTTGAGAGGTTGGATATGATTTCGCGTCCTTCGACACGAGCGTAGTAATCCTCGTCGATAAGTAGAGGTTCGATGACGACTAGGATCTTATGCACATAAGGGCGGACAAGGTCATCGAGTTTGTACAAGACACGGTCGATGACCTTGACCAACAGATGCCGTTCTTGATCTTCCAGTGTACGTTCCATCAGTAGCGGAAGGATTTTATCAAAAAGTGGACCGGCGCCGAACTCGCGAGCTTTGTCCGTGATCTGACGAAGGGCAGTCTTTCGGACAGGTGGAGTGCCGTTTTTGATCTTTAAAAGAAGCCGCATGATTTTGCGCTCTTTCATCTCGTCTACGGAAAGCTCAGTTTCGTCTTCTTCTTTCAGAATCTTTGCGAAATACTGAGCGTCCTCTGGCTTGAAGAAGGCAAGGTTGCCAACTCCTGGAATTTCAGTAGGTAGCTCAGGTGCAAGACCCGCAGCCGCCGCAATGGCAGCGGCGTCAGACGACTCTTGTATATGGAAACCCCCAGCTTCAGTGATAGGCGTCGCCATTAACTTGCGAGGGGCAACCATCGGCGCATAGCCTGGCGGAGGAGTAACAATGACGTACCCTGTGGCCGGCAGAATAGCGTCTAGTTCTTCATCGGTGAGGTAGCGATTGTGCTTGTCCTCGTGCATGATACCTGGTGCATTCATGATGATCTGGGTCATAGGTGTATCGGGGACGACAGCGGCTTGGTCCCAACGCGAGCGTTTGGGTGTTTCGGCGACGGAAGTAGAATTCTCCGTGGGGGTCGCATCCCAGCGGGACCGCCGCTTTTTTGGAACAGACTGTTCTTCTTTCAGTACCTCCCTCCCATTAGGGTCCAGGTTCTCGTCCGGTATGTCCCATCTGCGTTTGCGCTTTGGCCCCGCTGCTTCGCGGTCCCGTTCCCTAGCTTCGACGAGCTCTTTGGCAGCAGCGAGCTCCATAGCGACGTCTTGAAGTTCAGAAGCCGGGGGGGTCTTGTCCAAGTCCATTTTCATCTTTCCCTCCTCCCTATCTCGTCTCTCCTTCTCCTCAATCGCCCGCCGTACACGTACCTCCTCCTGTTCCAGACGAGCCAACCGCATTGCATCCTTGTACCCTCCCTCTACCTCCACGCCTTCCTCAACATGCTTGAATGCATCTGCACTTTCTAGTGCGACTCGGTTGAAGCGACGATTGTGATAATCCGATTGTCTTGAAGCAATTTGACGTTTCGAGGCAGTTTCGGCAAAAGGGTCGACATCTTCCTCCTCCGCAAGGTCAGCGAATTCTTGAAGAATCTCCTTGGGCACAGTGAAGGAGTCGACGAGTCTTGGTGAGCGGGACATGAGAGACAGTGATGGTGGTGGTGGTTGCAGAGAGAGTCGGTGGACAAGCACGGAAAGGACCTGCAAGAATTGTGTAAGCTGAGTCTGAATAACTCGGCGACCAAATATATACAAATAACCCCTGTCGACTCATGTCGGACTCATTCCACGACTGACTCGACATGAACGGTACGCGATCATCTGCGCAATCGACCTCAGAGTATATATGTACACGGACGTTGCATACTAATAAGAAGTGCACGAAAACACCTCAAGAGACTAAATCAAGACGGACAGCTTCGATATTCGAAGTGGGCCGAACCGAATGTCGCAATGAAACACGAGCTCCTTCCCTACCCGTCGCGTCGTAGTTTGGCAAGCGCTGTGCAACCGCACGAGCAAGACGAACAGATAACTGACCTCTCTACCCAGCACGAGTGTTCGCGTGGATCTGTCGTAAAGACTGGACCAATCCATCTACTTAACTCGCATTTACCGATTGCGCTCGAATTCTCCAGAAGCCAAGGCTGAGTTATATACCGACTACTACAGCCCAGTTCTCCGACGATATGGTCTCTTCAGAGCCTTTCGTTGATCAGATGCAGTCGAGGAGTACGCCAAACTCTACGGCTCAGACTCATACTCAGTGGTGGGGATTCGCGCTCGACTTTATTCAGGTTTGTCCCTTGATCCCATTTGCTGCGACGGGGCAAATGAACCCTCCCATCGGATGCACAGGCCATGAACGTCAGTGCACTGGCTCTCGTTGGTAACAACGGCCCCTAACGTTTGATGCTCTATTAGATGTCGTTGGTTCCCGGCTTCGTGTATATGGACCGATGAACGTGTCGTTTGGACGTTGTTCCGACCGGTGGGGTCTTTCTCAACAGACCGTATAGATTGGAGATGTGTTCGAACGCCAGTGCGCAGCTTACTTGGTTCAGGCATCAGATTTGACTCCGAGTCTAGAGGATCTCCAGATCTGACATGGAGACGCATATCGGGCCACGACGAAGGTTTTCATTTTCATTGGTACATCGAATACAAATACCATTCGTTCCCCACCGTTCTCCGCTATTGCATATATGTTTTTCGATCTAGTATCGGGGCTGTTGCAGTCAGGGGGAAACGCGATCGCAAACCAGTCCAGATTATCGGGGAGGTTGAATTCGGGTTAGGGTTATCTACCGCATATCTAGTCGTTACTCGCCATCTATCGTATCGGTCCTCGGGATCATGGAAGATGAGGCTTTGAGGTCTCTCGTCAATCTTCCTGTTGGCAGTTCCGCAATTACGGATGCTGACGAAGAGGTACATCCCTTCGAGCTTGCCTCTCACCTTGTCACCACGCTCAACGCTGACATGATCCAAGATCTTTCTGCTCTACTCTGTGCTCAATCAGGCGAAAACAACTCTCGTTGGCCCGGATGGGTACACTGGACTCGGCCACCTCGACTCACGGAAAGATACTCTGACTATACAATTCGAGCTTCGACCACCTTCGGCTCCCAGTTTGTCACAGTCCACGAAGAAATCAAAACATTCGCGAAAGAAAGCCTTCAAGGAAAGTTCGGCGCGAGTAGTCGAGATTGAGGTCGCACAGGACCCGACCGCACTGCGCAGTAGGAACGGGGATACGGGCAGCGTGGTTTGGCGAGCAAGGTGAGGCTTGCGATAATTGCCACTTCGACCCGTGCACTTTCGTTAACGCTGCAAAAAAAAAAGTACAGAACTAGCGAAGGCTGTCTTGCAGCAACATTTCTTCCCTCCAGAATTACCCCTCTTCGATCGAAGCTGCTTGGCAGAATCGCATTGCCTCGAACTAGGGTTAGCATGATCGTCCCTAAACAATGAACCCCCCTGAATTCAAGGTGTTTTCCGCATGAAGAGCAGGCACGGGACTTCTCGGTCTTGCGCTATCACCTTTGTTCCGCACCTACACCATGACTGACATCAAACCCCTCTTGCCGCTCATTCGAAAGAACATCACACTGAGCTCGCCGGGATGGCGCGACGGACTCATCGGAAATTCAAAGCCCAACGTCACTATCGAAGAATTGGACTGGCTCGCGCTTGCTTCTCTTCCATCCGACGCAGCACGGGCACGTTATTGTCCTGTCCCAAAAGTCACCTCGACGTTGGGGCTCGAATCCACCGATCGCAACGCATGGGATGTAATTTTCGCGGTCGATTGCATCTATAACCCCTCGCTCCTTCCCGCCCTGGTGGATACCATAGATGCGGTCTCAATTGCGGGACGAACATGGGTTTTCGTAGTAGCGGAGCTTAGACAGGAGGACGTTCTGAGGGAGTTCTTGGAGCTGTGGTTGAAACGGGCGACTAGCGGGAGGTGGGAGATCACGCGAGTCGAAGGCTTGCTGGAAGTCCACTTTGTCGTTTGGATCGGGCGGAAACGCCTAGACTAGTGCGGATCACCAAGTTGTGTGGCGCATTGAATTGATTGGAGATTGACTCAGCTCACATTGGGTTACCGAATAGGTGTTCTATGTGTTTTCAAACTCGATCAACAGGTCATGGATCCGGGCCCCAGCGATTTCCATTTCAAACGAGACCCCTAAATGAAAGCCGAGCTAACGTTACAAAACGGGCGATCCAACTTGAATCGCCATTCAGTCGCACTCTCCACTGTGCAGTTGCGGTGCACTGTCACGAGGTCTCACATCATCAAGAACCCCTACCTTGATTGCCTATATAAATACCATACTCCTTTCGACTTTCTTGCTTCGCTATCCAGCCCCTCGACGCACGGGATACATAATGCTTTCCTCTACATTGCTCGTCCTCGCTACTTTGCTATGTCATCCTGTCGTCGCAGCTCCGGACCCGTCGCAGATTGGTGACCAGTCCATGACGCTGAGCAGAAGACAGTCGGAGCGCACCGTCGAAGAATGGGGCACTTGGGCCAAGAAAGAGCGTGAAGCACTCAGACTCAAATATGGGGACTCCCCGCCCTCGAGAAGGAGCGAAGGCACGAATCTGTAAGGTATACCCCCACTTTACTGCTGAAACAATCTGACGAGTCATTCTGCAGGATGACCAACCAGAATGCCGACTCAGTGTAGGAGGTCGGGTTTACTTGACTGCTTCTTGCTCACATTTTTTTGTCTAGTTACTTTGGCTCCCTTGCCATTGGAACACCCCTCACTTCGTTCTACGTTATTCTCGACACCGGTTCATCGTCAGTCGGGTTTACCCCTATTCGTGTCATTGTCTCACATTGCTGGTCGTGCAGAGATCTATGGGTGTCAGCCTCCGATTGTGGCACAAGCTGTGGCTCCTCCTCTTACAGCTCCGCATCGTCCTCGACGTCCCATAACCTCTCCCGGACCTTCTCGATAACATACGGAGATGGTCAAGCTGCTGGCGATGTCGTTTCGGATGTCGTCCAGATGGCCGGATTCTCGGTGCAAAACCAGGTCTTTGGTGCCGTCACGCAGACTTCACAGGGCCTGTTGTCGAGTCCGGTAGCTGGGTTGATGGGTTTGGGTTGGCAGAAGGGTGCCACCACACAGCAACCACCGTTCTGGCAAACGTTAGCGAGCAATGGAGCTTGGTCGCAACCTGTGATGAGCTTTCAGCTTACGCGGTACGTGCCCCGTTTGCTCTACGTTTAATGTGTTTACAGTGCCTACTCTAGTTTCCTCAATGATTCGAATGCTCGGTCGTTGGAGCCTGGGGGCAGTTTCACGATGGGTGGATTGAGAGCACCTCGCAGTGATGTCGTTTTGCTGACTTGTTAATGTAGGGTTCCTTAACTCGAGCCTTTACACCGGCGATATCGACTATCAGAACCTAGCTACGACACCAAGGTATTGGACTCTCTCTATCACCAGTGAGTTTTCCAAGCATCGCGCATGACGTCATTGCTCAATCTGGCTTCTCAGAATTAACTGTCCAAGGATCCAGCGTGTCGCTTCCTTCCGGATCTGCATCCTACGCTGCGATCGATACTGGAACTACGCTTGTCGGTGGTCCTTTTGATATCGTTCAGAATATCTATGCACAGATTCCCGGCTCGCAAAATGGCACTGGCGAATGGCAAGGCTTTTGGACATATCGTAAGTTTCTGACACAGCAACGAACATCCGTTTTTAGCTCATCGCTCACAGCGTGCGACACCGAAGTCAACGTCGCATTATCGTTCGGTGGACCGAGCTGGCCCGTGAGCCCGTCCGACTTTCGACTCACACAAATCGGACCCAACAATTGCGTCGGGGCTTTCTTCGAGGCTCCGACCGGCGGCGCTATCCCGAGTTGGATCGTCGGCGACACGTTCCTCGTAAGTGATCTCCTTTCGAAACCCGTTTCCCCTCCGTTTGGGTTTTGATCGATTGAATGGGAACGCAGAAAAACGTGTATTCGGTGTTTCGATATAGCCCGCCTTCGGTCGGGTTTGCAGCGCTTTCTGAGACTGCGAAGGGCGTGAACGGGGTGAACGCGCCACCGCCATCAGCGACGGTCGGTTCCGTCACGACGAGCGTGACTGCGACGAGCGGCAATGCCACGAGTGGGGCAATGCCACTTTGGACCACGAGCGCGACGTTCAATTCCCTCGTGATGGCGTGTGGAATGGCTGTAGGAGCCATGGTGATGTGAAGGATTTTATCTAATACGTCTAGCTAACGGACCGAGTACATTGACGTGCATTCTCACGCTTAACCTTTTCCATTCGCAGCCAAAGACACTTTTTTTACATATGACGCTTTACGAGTATGGGACGATTAGAATTTTTAGAATACACTACTGTACAGGCGGGGTAAACAGGGATAAGGTGAATGTAGAGGTACAAACGATAGACACCGAACATCAAGTGATGACGTTGATGCGTCAGTCGTCAAACGTTAGCTATAGTTACATTGCCTCGTGCAGTGCCCTGACAAGTGCGTCTGTGGTAACAAGCACACATGGCTGGGCACAAACAAAGCGTGACCGGAAAGGCATAGTGAACACGGCGACCTTCAAGTTTCATCGTAAATCATCGACGCAGGACTCCTGTCGCAGACGTCAGACGAAGCCAAAGAAGAAGAAAAAAGGACATTGGAATGTGACTCACTTTTTCTCGACCCCCTGACAAGATCGCGACGACGTCAGAAAATGCCGAGAGAACTTGATACCTGGCAACTCACGTTCACTTTCCAAGCTACCTGTGCGCTGAACTCCGTGCTCCCGAACGAAATGACCACATCGATGGCAAGGGAGTAGAATGAGCCTTCTTGGCCCATCGCTTTTCTTCTTGGGGTGGCAGATTTCGCTGCCTCTTGTAGATCGAAATGAACGGCACAGAGCGTCGAGAACGAGTCTGATCAAACAAATTCAGAACACGATCAAAGAGACGGCGAAGAACTTGCCTTCGTCGCGATCAACCCACTGTGGATCTGACGAACTGCCTCGATAGCACATGATGGGCAGCGTATGTATACCAAACTCCGCCTGAGTCGTTCTACTGAGGGAAAGAGGACATCGGAATTCCTTTTGTTCGTCAGCTTGAACACCCTGCGAGAACGTTATCGTGTCGACATCAGATGTAACTCGGCGAGCGAACGGGAACCAACCTTGTGGAGAATTCCTTGAAATCCCAGGGGGACCACGAGCAGTCCAGCTGCGTTCATATACCACAAATCTCTCCTCGAAAGGTGCTCGGGATCGCCCAGATCGAGAGGTTTGGAGCACATCGTGCCGTACGTCGCACGTGCGACGCGCGATTTCACCAGATGGTCGATGAGGAACGAAAGAGCTCCATCGGGGACCGCTTTGTGACTGTATCGCGTCAATGGTAATTCTCTTATTCCAGAACAAGATGCCTACGCACACTCTACTCGGACGGGAAAGCTCGATGCCTTGTGATTTGAAATACGTGTCGAGTTGTGACCAGAGCCAATCACTCGCTCCGAACCCACCGATGAGGAACGCCATCTAGAGCCACGATGTTATGAGTCATGTGTCTATTATCAGACGCAGTGAATGGCACCCACAGTGATGGGCGTGGTTACGAAGCTGCGCTGTTGTTCGAAGGCACTAATGACAGCGCTGACGGAATCGTCGAAAAGTTTGGTGACTTCTTGCCTAGAGGTATAGCACTTGGTCATCGCAAGCAATGTCAGTATCCAACAGAAATCTTACCCCGAAAGTCTCAATTTTCCGGCTTTGATATCATGGCCTACATCGTTCTCGCGAAGACTTCCCACTCTGATATAAGCTGGTTGTTCGGCATTAGAAACGTTGAGCTTTGTGGTTTGATCGAACGTGTTCGTGATGTCATCTATCATTTCTGGGCTGGAAAAACGCGACCCTTGCAGCTTCTCTGGGTTTCAAACCTATCAGTGCACAAACAAGACAATGAAAACATCACCCACTTTTCAACACCCCCTTTGCCCTTCGCGTAACGAATACCGAACCCTGAAGACGACCTGGAGACAAGGTGAACAGGACGAACGTTGTCCAAGGAGCGACGAGGCTTACACTCTGCGGGTGCAATCTCCGCAAAGGACGTCGGGTCGACCTTCATGGAGTACATGCTCAAGTCGAGGGTACCACCGCCAGCATCAATGACGACGACACCCTGACCCTGAGGATATTTTGCTTCGTCAGGTGCTCCCGATGCGAACAAGTCCCAAACGCAAAAGTGAAGACCTGCTTCACCCTCTGTCAAAAAACGAACGCGAGCAATTACGTCGGGAGTGGTAGGAATGAGTCCAGCAAGTTCGACTGCACGTCGAATTTGTTGTTGCTGTGCACCCTCCCAACCATTGGGATGCGTAAAGATGAACTGGATGTCGTCCTTGACCGATTCCCAGATATATTTTGGGTATGATTCCTGAATGTACGTTTCGGCGCACTGGAAAAGGTATTTGATGAAGTCAGTGAGAACGTTGATGATGGATTTGCTCTTTGGAAGGGCTGGAATGTCGCCGTCCTTGATGTGCGCGGCAGATAGATGCTTTGGACGAAGGTGAAGTTTCCACCTGGCAAGATGTGTTAGTACGGAGTAAAAGGTGTCTCGAGTCGTCGATGACTGACCATTCCAGTTTCGTCCATCCTTCGGACGCTGCCTCTTCGACGATTTCGTCCTTGAGCGCTTCGTATCCGACCGCTTTGAGGTTTCCCTTTCGATCGTAATACAAGATAGACGGCACTTTGAAGTCGCCTACTTGTCCCTGTCCGGGGTATCTAGTGACGAGTCAAGACGGGATGGAACGATAAAAAGCGAACAAGGTTACTTGGTCACTCCTTTAGGCTGAGGAACTTCCCCCGGTTGAAGAATACAATAAGAGATACCACTGCAAGTGGTACCGATATCGAACGCAAGGAGGAGCTGACGGGTCGACCCAGGGTAAGGTTCTCGCTTGAGCATGGCTTGAGAGAATGACTTGAGAGAGACTGGGGCGTAGTTTATATAGGCTGATAGCGGGGACCAACACCCTATGACATGCACAGCAAAAAGAAGCTAGCCTGCCGTATGCTAGGCCCGTGTTTGCAGGGCATGAGGAATTCATTACACCACGGCGCAAGGCGGTAACCACGAGTTACGACGAGGGGTCTCTGAATGCGAAACTACGAGACTTGGAAGGTTTCGAGGCATGAAGGCTGTAATAAAGATCAGTGGTAGACCAGAACTCGAAGTGACGGAGTCAATAGGAAAGATCAGCGTCGACCGTTTAGGCTCGCCTCGAGGACACGCTCTAGATGTCCTTTAGCACTGCGAGTTTGGCCCAGCGCCCGTCTGCTTCATACTCGAGTGCATCGGACGTTTCGCATGTGCAGACTTGGTAGACGCATCGTCAAGTTCATGAGATCCATGTCTACCCATCTACACATTCGCAGCGTCGACGATACCCACCGTCACCGAGTCGCCGTCCCTGCGCCAGCTCACCGTTCTTCACGAGAGGTATTGCGTCCATTTCTGATACGAAAACGATTTCTGATACAACGATACACGACAGTCAACGCGATCTCTCGCCATTCCGATGCAAGAGATATCGTCTACCCCAGGGACCACCTATACCACTTACACCCCACCCCCCTACGCTCGAATCAAGAGCGAACGGAGTCGCTCCTCATCTGACCCCCAATTTCCTCACGACGAACACCAAAAAAGTTCGGCTACGTTCGTCCGAGGATACACAATCCCTAGGGAAGGAGAAGAGACCAAGACGAGACACGAGGTATGGAAATAAACCACTCTCGGAGGAGAAAAACGTGCTTAACGGTGGGTCACGACTACAGTCAAGACCACCCAAAGAAGAAGATCGGTATCGGCATAACGGGGACTATATCGACGACAGAAAAGATTCCCCGCGTGTGCCGCAGTATTCATCGTCGAGAGATAAAATCGATACTCAGCACCTTTCTGTCGCACATACCAAGGGCGTGGAACCGATCACTTCCGCGTCAGCAAGTTCGCAACACGTTTACGAGGCACAGTTGAGAGAGCTCAGCGCTCTCCAACAGGAACGTCTAGCGGTGGTCGAGGAAAAGAAAGTACTGGCAGATTCCTATGCGAATCTCAAGCAGAAATATGAGGAACAAACTCTGAAACTCAGTTCTATGCAGCAGACGGCACTAGATCAAACGAAAGAGTTCGATCATGTCTATGGGACGCTCATCAAGAAGTATGACGAGCAATCGAAAGAGCTTCATGTTGCGCGTCATGAGCGTCAGGCTGCGCTCGAGCGGAAGGAAAGAGCGAGGGAGGAGTATAACGTGCTAAGGCAAAAGTACGAGGCTCAGAAGAACGAGCACAGCACCCTACGTGCCAAGTATCAATCATCGAAAGACACCCTCCAGGAGCGCACGTCGGAACTACAAGGGATTCAAAAGTTCCTCACGACGGCAGACATGTTCTCAGGTACAGAGGTCCTCAACACGCTGGAGAAGCTCAACGAAGAAGTGCAGCAGAGCACCACATTTATGGCCGAGTGGACGGTTGAAACTTTTACGTTCGAGGCACCGGCTACGAATCAGACGAGCGTGGGGACCATCGAACAGACAGGGACGTCAGGAGCTGTGGGTATCAGACTGATGGAACTGCTAGGGACTAGGATGCACAGAGACAACCCTATCTTGCTGGAAATGGCTCTTCGGGCTTATCTGATATATCAATTGCACGCTATCGCATCGCCATGGAACATCGGACAAGAAGAACAGTCGCACAACAAGTACATCCACGAGATATACCAGAAGATGCGAGAAACTGGTGAGAAACTCGAATGGGTCGGAAAGCCTTGCTGACGCGTATGACATTTCTGACAGAGGGACAAGCGATATCTGGGAATTGGCGTGCCCTCGCATTCTCATATACCCAGCCCGCTACGAGCGATCCGAAACTCGCGCAAAACATCAACGCGACCATCATCATGGGCTTATCTGAAATTCTTTTGGCAGCAGGCTCCATCGCGTCCAAAACTGAGATCACATCTGCGCTTTGGTCGAAATTCGCAGACAAGATCCATCATTTCGTTTTGCTTGCTGGACGACTGAGTAAAATCATTGGTGTAGGGGTGATCTCGGAGGATTTCGAAGTGGTGGTGGTTCCACCCAACACAGATTTCGACGAGAAGGCGATGGAGGATTCGTATGACAATGGCGACAGGATGCAAGGGACAGAAGAGCACAAAGAGATGGTGCTATGTCCGACGGACTTGGGGCTGGTGCGGCGAACGAAGGCAGGACCTGGCACGGGACAGGAGGGGAAACCGGCCGAGTCGACCGTCCTTAGGCCAAAAGTGGCGCTCGTATCAGTGATCGACATCATTGACGGGTGAAATCTGTCCCGGCTTGCGCATCCTTTGGCCACCTTATGCGTACAGAACACTAATTTGTATTGATATGGAAATTGTACCGTTCTCTCCCGCGAATCAACAGATATTAGAAAAGTAATTCAAGAACGTAGGAAGAATACAATAATGATACAGCGGCATAAAATAAAGTCTACGAACGTTCCCCACGCAGCCGCCGTGCAAGAGCAAGATCCTTGGG